>JAUIMM010000092.1:29202500-29490000 GCA_031769625.1 Taudactylus pleione | reverse complement strand
TCCATCTGGTGCTGTCACTGCTGTGCTGTCTGCTGTGTCCATCTGGGCTGGTGCTGTTGCTGATCCATCTGGGCTGGAGCTCTGCTGTCTGCTGCGTCCATCTGGGCTGGTGCTGAAACATCTGGGCTGGTGCTCTGCTGTCTGCTGCATCCATCTGGGCCCAAGTTCTGGACCCAAAAAAAAAAATATTGTCTTTTTATTTTTTTTCTCTGTGTGCGTGTTAGGCTTAGCCACACAAGATACAGCAACGCAACCTAGTGCTGCCCAACTCCAGTTGTCATCAATCTGTGCTCTGTGCTCTGGGCCAAAGTTCTTGTCCCGAAAAAAATGAAACAAAAAAAATAGTGTCTTTTGTCTATTTATTTTCTGTGTGTGTGTGTGTGTGCGTGTTAGGCTTATCTGCACAAGATGCAGCAGCAATGCAAGTTGCAACCTAGTAGAAAAGGGAGGGGGTTTTAACCCCCAATTGTTCCTCAGCACACTGAATTATACTAGCAACAATATATGTACACTATATGGTAATAGAATTTCAGAGATATTGGTTGCATGCATTTGCAAAAACATGGGAAGCTCCTGGGCCTCGTCACAGCTTCTCTGTCGCTAGCAGTCATGATAAAGGCACTTACATAAATGCATCCAAACTGAGAGCCAGCTTACCTGGGAGTCACCCCTGGGAACTGAACCAGCATGCCCTGCTAATGCTGGCTCATTCATGCATCTCATAGCCACAAACAAAACAAACAGTGCAGTGTTAGGGACTGCTAGTGACAGAGAAGCCGTGTCGAAGCCTAGCAGCTTCCCATGTATTTGCAAATGCATGCAACCAATATTTCTGAAATTCTTTTACCATATAGTGTTCATATATTGTTACTAGTATAATTCAGTGTGCTGATGAACAATAGGGGGTTAAAACCCCCTCCCTTTTCTACTTGGTATGACCACTCCCTTTCATGCACCTGAAAAAAGTACTACCAGATTGATTGAGCAGCTGCCATTTTTTTTTTTGTAAGTTGCAACCTAGTGCTGCCTGACTCCAGTTGTTATCAATCTGTGCTCTGGGCCCAAGTTCTGGACCCGAAAGAAAAAATAATAGTGTATTTTGTCTATTTATTTTCTGTGTGTGTGTGCATGTTAGGCTTAGCCGCACAAGATACAGCAACACAACCTAGTGCTGCCAGACTCCAGTTGTCATCAATCTGCTCTGGGCCCAAGTTTTGGACCCGAAAAAAAAAAAAGTGTCTATTGTATATTTTTTTTCTGTGTGCGCACGACTGCACGTGTCTGAATTTTCTAACCGCACCTTGGCTACACTATTGGTACTTGTGATACTGCTTCAAGACCACATAAAATATGGAGGGCTGTCACATGACAGGAGAGCAAGGCCAAGAACCACATGTTGTAGCTGTAGCTGTCCCCAGCAGTCATCATGATAATGCAAGGCCTTGTCCTCTAAGAAAGCCCATGCCCCAGGGCTTAAGTCACGTCATGGATATAGTAAAGCTACTTTTACTGTAGTAAAGAAAGAAAAATCGAAAGGCAAGTTGCCTTTAGATAAAAAAAAATTGGCAATATTCCATTCACTACACAAAGTGGCAAGAAAAGGATAAGGCCTTGGCCTTTATTTATGTTAACTGCTGGTTTTTATAGCCCTTCTGCTTGTAGTAGTAGTGGTGGTGGTACCATTAAAAAATGTAAAGTTGTTAAGAAGAGTAAGACAGCTCTGGAAAAACCAACTGTGATCTCTGAGAAATCGAAATCATAAATCCCAGAGGAGAGTGCAAGTGTTTCCATGGTTGCAATGTGTGAGCCAGAGCTAAATACTAGTGTACTGGAGGATCCTCCAAGTTCCAACATTTGTGTGCCCTCTGTAAATGTGGGGAAGGGCAGTCAACATCTTGCAGACGTAGTTAGTATGGCTGCTTCTATTGAATTGCACATGGAGGAGGAGGAGGAGGATATTTTGGTTGTTGAAAGTGCTAAGGATGATGAGGATGTTGATGATGAAGATGTTGGTGATGAGGATGTTGATGCCAAGGATGTTCTTTGTGTAAGTAAGGCAACAGCTTTTGCCCATGGATTGAAAAACCCAAAGCCCATTGTTGTCATGCCGGGGCAAAATACAAAAAAATCCACTTCTCATGTGTGGAATTAGTTCCACCCCAGAACAGTTGTCAAGCCATATGTAACCATTGTCAAGCGATAGTGAGTAGAGGGATGGACCTAAACCACCTAGGAACCTCCTCCTTGTTACATCACTTGGAGCACATTCATCAAATATCAAAGTGTATGTCGCCAAGTTCCAAAACTCAAAATGTAACAAGTCCAGTGTCACCTACCTGCCCCCTCTCTGTGGGATCCAAGTGCCTTCGATCTCCACCACTAACACCTGCATCATCAACATCCTCATTCGTCATCGGGAGTAGTCCTGCTGCATTCAATGTTGTTATTCAAAGCATAATTGACTCCTCTCCTATCTGTGATTCATTAGAAGGATCCTTGATGACTATGCCTGTTGCTGCTGCTGTTGCTGTGAGTGGATCTTCATCCCAGAAGGGGATCAGGAGGCAGACTACTAATGTATTCTCCAAAAAACAATTAACTGTCAAACAATCATTTGCAAGGGCAAACAAGTATGACAGCAATAACCCAGTTGCACAGCAGATTACCGATGCCATAACAGCTATGCTGGTATTAGATGTGCACCCAGTATCTGCCATTACTGAAGTGGGTTTTCAACAGTTAATTGAGGTCCTGTGTCCTTGCTACCAGATACCTTCTAGATTCCACTTTGCTAGAACTGCAATTCCAAGTCTGTACAAGTACATTAATAAAAACCTTATTAATGTCCTCAGAAATGCTGTTGTACCCACTGTCCACTTGACCATTGATATGTGGACAAGTGGGACAGGGCAAACTAAGGATTACATGACTGTGACAGCCCACTGGGTAGGTGTATTGCCTACAACAGCAGCAGCAACATCTACCAAAAGACAGCTGATACAGAGGCAGGCTACTCTTTGTATAACTGGTATCACTAAGAGGCATACCGCTGAGAACCTCTTAGAAAAACTCAGGGAAATCATTGCTAAATGACTTTCCCCACTTGGACTCTCTTTGGGATTTGTGATTTCGGACAATGCCACCAATATTGTGAAAGCATTACATGTGGGCAAATTCCAACATGTCCCATGTATTGCTCACACAATTAATTTGGTGGTGCAACATTTTTTAATAAATGACAGGGGTGTGCAGGAGATGATCTTGGTGGCCCGCAAAATATCCAGACATTTTAGACATTCGGCAACCGCTTGTCGAAGATTGCATGACCAGCAGGTACTGTTAAATTTGCCCTGCCATCAGCTGAAGCAAGATGAAGTGACTCGGTGGAATTCTACCCTCTATATGCTTCAGCAGATGGAGGGAGAGCAAAAGGCCATCCAGGGCTATATAATGTCCTATGACATAGGCCGTGGAGGGGGAATGCACCTTACTCAAGCACAGTGGAGAATAATTTTTGTGTTGTGCAACACCCTTTGAACTTGCCACACGTGAAGTTAGTTCAGACACTGCCAGCTTGAGTCAAGTCATTCCCCTCATCAGACTTTTGCAAAACAGCTGGAGAAACTGAAGGAGAACTGAAATGGAGCGATTGCTCAAGGTATGTTGGACTAGTGGATCAAGCCCTTGATTTACTTCACCAGGATCCAGCTTGTATTATGGGTGTTCAAACAAACCAATCATTTCAGCCACAATTGGCAGTCCTTGTTGCTGAAATGATTGGTTTGTTAAACTGTGAATGTCCTGTTTCATATACAACATAAGGGTGGGTGGGGAGGCCCAAGGACTATTCCATCTTGCACCTTTTTCCTTTCCATTATGTGCTGGTTGGGGCATTGCTGCCTGACATTTTAAATTAATGTTATGATTGGTTTAAATAATTTATTATCAGTTTTACAGCCAGGGGCTGCACCAATTAATTGTTTATTAATTATTATAAATTTTTACAGCCAGAGGTTGCATCAACTATCAATACTTCAATCCTAAAGGGTATCCCAACCATCATTTTTACACAGTCCTCAACTCTATTAATAATTATATCAATCAGTTTTGAGCCAGCAGGCTGCATGCAACCTTTTGGCCCTTAACTAGATTAAAAAAATCAATATTGTGTGCTGTGAGGTGGTCAAAATTTACTGGAAACGAGTGGACATAAATGTTATTGAGATTATTAATACTGTAGGAACAAAAAAGGCCCATTTTATGTGATTTTAGCTGTTTATTTTGATTTTTTAGGAAAAAAATTTAGAACCAAAACCCAAAAACAAAACATGGAGGTGAGGTTTTGGCAAAACCAATCCAGATCCAAAACCAAAATACGGGGGTCGGCACAGATCCATAAACACAATGTAAACAAAGGAAGTCCAACTCATCTGGACAACCCACAAATCACGGCAAAGTAGAGCAGCATTGCCAAGCAATGCAGCAACACACAAGAATCCCATCACAACATAAAACAGATCGGTGCAGCAATCCTGAGGCTCTAGTCCCAGAACACCAAGGACACACCCCCAGATGGCGGACAAATCACAGCCCTCAAAAATCTTGGTCTGTGTTATTGAGCTTATAGTGAGTGTGCAAACACAATACTGAAAATACACAGCAATAATAATACAATAAATAAAATTATTTTCATGCAATAATCATAAAGCTAGCTAATAATGCATCACATACAAACATCATGCAATTAATAAATATAAGAAAAATGTCAAAACTCACTGCTGAGAGACAGTATATACCATTAGATAGCAATATAATTTAGTGCGTAAACATAACAACAATATTCTCGTAAGACAAACCCCAATGAAATGACATGAAAAGGGACAACAAACAGTATGATATTAATAACTACTACAGAAAACATTGGAGCAGCAATGTTTCTGCAGACCTTACAGGGATAGAGTGTCTAATCTATGGATCCAATAGAACTCCTTCTGAAGCAACATTTTCTCCCTATGGCCCCCCTGAAAAGGGTGGGCACATGCTCTATGATCTTATATTGGACTGAGGCCATCAAAGGTGGGTAGGCTGCAAAATACCATGCCACTGGTTGGTCACTGTCCCCGGAGAGGATGGCTACATGGAATGCTGATCTTTGCAAAGCCCTTCTCTCCTTAAACTGCCTGCTTGTACTGTCAATATAATAATGCACACGAGGGTAAATAAAGGCATAATCAATAGACCTGCTTGTGTAGTTAAATTGTACTTAATTTTGAATTTGAAAACTGAGTGGGGATATTTAATAGCATCACCTGCTAGCATATAGCTGCAGGTAACACATCCAAGACATTTATGGGAGTTACTCAGAAAGTGTGATGGTTTGGATTTGTCAAAGCCTGTCACATCTGTATGAACTACCCAAATCCTGATATTCTTCTCAATTTGATATATTGTCATTAGGTTCTTATACCTCAACATCTTGAGGTCTGGATCACTTTGAATAATTGCCCAATATTGCTTTATACCCGATTTGGTAACATGACTATGCATTGTATATCAATTGGGCCAGATGATGTTGGATATGATATCTTTTTTATTATGAGTTATTAATGTCTTATAGCAAGGCATATTTATCACCTTATTCTTAGGGTTTCTAATTTTACTTTGTCATATCCCGTTTCCATAAAATTTAAGACCATTTTATCCATTTTGACCAGGAGGTCCTCTGGATCGCCACATATGCAATGCACCCATAAAAATTGTGAAAAGGGCAGAACCTGTTTCACAGGGGTGGGATGAAAGCTCTTTGAGTCTAATAGCATGTTTCTATCAGTTGATTTGACAAAGATGGAGGTGATAATTTTGCCTTGATTTTTGGTCAGTGTCACATCCAAAAACTTTATTGATGTCAAATCAATTCTATATATTAACTTAATGGTACTTACTGTTTTATTATGTTCCTCTAATGAGGTAATTAACAGATCTAGTGGACCTTGCCAAAATAGCAGGATATGGTTGAAATAACACTTATAATAAGTGATACATCTACTGATATCCTCACTTTGAAAAAAAGACCATATTCTAAGAAACATATAAGTGTTGGTGTATGATAGGGCCACATTGGACCCCATTGCAAACCCCGCTAACTGTAAGTGATAACTACCATTAGAATAGAAGTAGTTTTTACACAATGTAATTTCCAACAAAGTTAAGAACATAAGGAATGGTGGTCCCGTATAGAGTGGATTATCCTGAATGAGATGCTTTACAGCTTGTATCCCCTCCATATGAGGAATTGAGGTGTACAGGTTGCAAACATCAATAGTACACAACCAACAATCATCCGTAATATCAGGTAAGGTATTTAAATCCAATAAAAGAGAGGTATTGTCTTTCAAAAAGGAATGCTCAGCTTGGACACAAGGCTGTAAGAATGCATCTAAATAAGTAGACACCAGCTGAAACAATGATCCCCGAGCACAAATAATGGGTCTGCCCAGGGGATCTTGCAGCCTCTTGTGTATTTTAGGTAGTATATATAAGAGGGGCCTGATGGGAAATCCCCTCTTTAATGCTTTTTGTACTAGGGTTGAGATCATGCCAGCCTCTACAAACATGGTGTACAGTACTTACAAATCCTAAAGGTGCTGCTGGGGCCGGCTGCTACCTTCTGGGCTGGGGGGGCTGGACCACTTCAGTTGATGTTACTGTGGGAGCGAGCGCGCATCGTTGGTCATTTACTGCATACACACTGAACAATATGAACAGTACTGTATATAGTATCATTCAACGATATTGTTATCATTCATCAAAATTGTCTAGTGTATAAGCCCCTTAAGATAGGTCAACAAAACATACTGTATAGTACTGAAAAAAAAAACTGCAAGTACAGAAAGAATTAGTGTTTAAGAAGAAGAGGTCGGAGATCGGTCTTTGGAGTACAGGAGGGAGAGAGAGACACTGTGAAAAGGAAAAAAGTAGAGAGATAGAAGACAATGTATTGTACAGTACTTAGAGAGAGTAAATGCAATGCAAGCTTACCTGTACTTTCACCAGGAACCCCTGTCATGTCAAGCATCTCAGCACCATAGACTGTATTTGGAACACCCTTGCCAGATATACCATTGGCTGTAATCAGCACTGAGAAGGACAATGACCTTTACAAAGCTGGTAATGGTGAGATGCATCATTATGCCCAAGAAAATTTTCAAGAACATGTGCCCTACGACCTTTACTGCAATTGGACCAAGCGTGTGCGCTTTGATGGCAGTTGAAAGAAACTACCAATCACCAACAATTTAAAAGAACATATCCTCATGATGTCAGGCAAGATACAGGATTGGAAAAGAGGAAATGAACCGGATAAAGGACACATTGAATGGAGTGCTGCGCATGCCAAGGAAACATGCATGGATAACAGTCACACAGCCACCAAGTACAGATCATCAATCAACAAACACGACCTGAGACTTGAAGGTGCGGTGATGTGAGAAACATCAACATTTGTCTTCAGTCATCCTGAAAAAAGGTAGAGTATTGTACTGTGGGGGGTAATACTGTACTGTATAATGTTATTACTGTGTAAAAGATTATATTCTACAGTAAACGTTACAGATTGAATAACAGTAATGTTAAAATGCATAGAAAAGTGTCTCTCAAAATTAAAAATTACAGTACTGTAAATGTTTTCATTATTGTTATTCAATCTGTAACCTGTCATCAATTATTGTGTTCAATACTGTTATTCAATATGCAGCACTTACTGTACAATACAAGTCAGCAATTAATTTTAAAACTTTACTGTACAGTAGATCATTCTTTTATACCCGATTTCACCAGGGTAGGCCTTAGATACAGTGGAGTTGGACACTGCCATTCCCTGACGTGTACTGTACAGTACTCCCTGAATTCATGTTTCTAGGTCCAGGGGTTTAACATGGGCACTAGTCAGTGAGGAGACTTATATTTTCAGTAGAAGAGAAGAGCGTCGTGGCCACAGAAGAGGCCAGAGGATGGCGTGATCAAAACGGAAGATCGATGGCGCCTGGATGAAAAGAGGAAGAGGCAGCGCTGCTGGCCAGAATGGGCCAATGGCAGAAGAAAGAAGCTGAGGACTGAAGAGGACTGCGGGGGTGGAAAGAAAAAGATTTAAAGAAATTCCCCCCACCCCACAGCCTCTTCCACAATAACATATAGGCCCTCTGTGAGGTCTACATTAACCCCTATCTAGACAACCAGGTGTTGGGCACTAGGCCTGTGCGGGTGAAGTCAGGCATTAGGCATGTGCCACTGATAGGTAGGCACTAGCCCCAGACTACATAGAGGGCATTAGACCCAATAGAAGTTAATTGCCCCCAATTAGGTGAGTGACCTGAGCATTAGGCCCAGGTCACTAAGTGCTGTCATACTCCCTCCAAAAGGTTGTGTTAATCCATGGTCACTTTTGTATGCTCTAACTGTCCTTGAATTATTTTGTGTGTCTCGCCGTGCAGAGTAGGTTGATGTAGCCCTATTACCAGATTGCAGATTGTGTTACACCTAACTGATTTTTCGGCATACTGAGGGACGCCTAAAACAAAACCCCGGTTTTCAACTAGGATACAGATTTTCTAAGTACATTGTGTTACTGCATTCATTTATGAAGTATTAATGCAGTGATTTATTTTTTTATGAACCAATGACAATTTTGTCAACATATGTTACACATTTTTTACCTTGCTTTATATTTATGTTTTGTATTAGTACAAGAGACTAGACTACAAGACTTACCTGAATATACATCTCCAGTGTTATTTTTACTATTGTTATTTTTTAGTTCAAAAAGTGTGCATTTATATGTATTAATTTTCTTTTATGATTTACTGTATATGTTTCCTGACACTCAGCACTTTGATTACATTTCTTTTTGATTAATTACTACTTATTAACTTTATGATTTTGCATAATATGCACAGGCACTTTTATATCTGTTGCTGTTAACATCAGTCTGGGACATTTGTTATATGTATTATTAGAATCTAGAGATTGCTCTAAATACACTCTGGCAGCATCATAAAGTGGAATTGCTGAATAAAATATATGGATGTCATGCAAGTCATATATGTTGAGTAGGTATCTCTTTTCTGACACAATTATTTACAGTGTCATTTTGTCTATTTTTTATATATGTTTATGCACTTAGCACTTTAGATTTCTTGATGGGGTTAATTAATTAATTATTTAATAGTTGGTGTGTAATCACTATGGGACATATTCAATTAGCCGTGGGATTTCACCCACGGCTAATTGACAGGCTAAAGTCCCGAGATGCGGGGTTTAGCTATTCAATGAAATAGTTATTTCCCCGCATCATTAGACCAGGACTCTCGCGCGAGAACACACTGATTCCGTTAGAACTGCGGGGTAAACCCCGCAGCTAATTGAATTTGCCCCTATATGTATTGATTTTTACAGACCTTCATTCACTTACCTTTTGTTTATTTTGCAATACTTTAAGCGTATTTGTTATATACACTAATTGCAGCCAGATGTAGAGGTTGTTGTTACCTCCTTGCATCATATAGTATCACTGCTGGATACAAATTAGGTCAATTATACAGGTCATGTGTGTTTAGAAGACTCTTCTTTCCTATTCAAGGAGATTTACTCTATGAAATTGTAGTTTAATAAATTATAATCTTTTTGAAGATATATTTTTCTTTCCCCTTTTCATTTGAAACAATTTTTATATACTCATTAATAAAAGTTAATTTCTAACAACAAATTTTGTGACAAAGTGTGCCCCACCTATGTGAGTTTATTTTCTTTATCTCTTCTTTGTACCACTGGATACCTAACTCTCTGGGAGCACCTTTATCGCTATCCATGAATATGGGGCCCTTTGTATGAAATATTATATGTACCATTATTACTTTGAATTCTTCTATTTTCCCAAGACCACTATAATTTGGTTCCTGTGCTGTGTTTTCCCTCCTTCCCCATTCCCATTGTTTATTTGTTTAATTGTATGTAATTTATTTGTATTATGATCCACTTAATGGACTGGATTGTAAAATATGTCAGCTTTGTATAAGTAAATGATACTTATAATCACCTTTTTTAATGTAAATGATGAACAAAGAAATATAAAATTGCATTATTTCTTAGATGCAAAATTTTCAACCTTTGAAGAATTATCTGATTGTTGCATAAATTATCAAATTAGTAAGATATTTAGTTCCATTAGCACTATGTCAGAGTAGCACAAGAAACCCCAAATGTAAAGTGTAATATTTAATCACTTCAAATTAAAAATAATTAGCACTTAAGCACTTTAAACACTTGAGCAGTTTGCAAAACGCCAACAGCATCAATCTAACAAGAGTATACTTTAAGCAAACTTTGCAACTGAAATACATGATATTTGACCAGACCCTGCCACATAGAGTTTTATGTGCTTATTACAAGCTGTCAGTTGCAAATGTACTGTTGTTTTTCATCTGTCATAATAACACCATCAAAACTAGGCATGAGCCCTTCTAATTGTGGAAAAGTCACTGTGCGCCACTACACTTATTGTAGCTTTTGTTTGCAAGCTATCATGTTTTAGCCAATTCATTCTTCAGATATTTTTTTAATAAGTATGGGGTTATATTTGAGCTGAAATATACTTGTTTTGTCTCATAGTCCTTAAGGTTTAAATTAAATTTTTAATGTCCTTCTAAAATAAAATAGAGCTAAAAGGTAGATGTCAGTATGGGGCAGTATGAAGCAGCATTTGCACGGTGCAGGTACCCACTAAACCATATGTGTTACATAAGTGCTACTCTGATCACAGGAGAGGAAAGTTTCTGCATCACCTCTCTAGCAATCAGTTAGCACTAATCCAATGTATATGAGTTAGTGAGTGGCTGCACTGCACATGGACTACTTCATTCACTATTTCATACTTCTCCAATACGCATGTCTGGTTTCTGCCTCTTACTTTGACTGCTGCTCTGATGTACCTCCATATAACTAGATAGACTACAAAATTGGGAAGAAAAACAAAGAGGGAGCAGGAAGCTAAGCTCCACAAAGTGTACTCTCTTCCCCTATCTTCTCCCATGCCTTGTAAGCTTCCATAATGTCATGCAGAAATGGCATTATTTGTGACAAGGGACAAAGACCTATGCTACTCTTCTGCCATCTGCGGCAGAAATTAGATTAAAGATTCAGTTAGTTGCCACTTAAGAAATATAGGATTTCTCCAAAAATGCCTTTTCATATATATGTAGAAGCTGTAATAACCCCTTTTTTGGTCAAAATAAAAATATAAAAAAATAAAATTTAATAAAAGGGTTATCACTGCCTGATGAATTTACTTAAATGTTCTTGAAGGATAAAAAATTAAATAAAGGTTCTCTAGAATGGACTGGGTATTATATGCCGGTGGCTGAAAATCCCACTATATTATATGATGGTTAGAATCCCAATGCCGGAAGCCCACTATTAAGAATTCCAACTATGGCTAGTAAGTACCCTAACCCTCCCCATCTCCCCACCTTAACCCTAACCTTCCTAAGTTGCCTGACCCTAACCTACATGGGTGGTGCCAAACCCTAACCACCCTTCCTGCACCCTAAACCTAACTCTTCCAAGGGGGTGCCTAACCCTAACCTCCCCCAATGGTGCCTAACCCTAAATCCTTTGTCTGGAGCCTAACTCTAAACTCTCCCCTCCTGCAGCCTAAACCTAAGTCCCCCCGGGATGACTAAAGCTAACCCACCCCCCTGCTGTATTACATTTGGGATGCCAGCTGTTGGTATTTCGGCGTCGGCATCTCCAGCTGATCGGGATTCCTGCACCAGGATCCCAGCAGTTGGAATCAATTGGCCGCATCTAGAACATGGAAGTCAGAAAGTAAACTTACTGCAGAGGGATAATCCAATAAAGAGTGAATTCCAGAAATTGTATTATAAAGAACTCCATATTATTTTTAAACAGACCAATTGGTTGTTGGTGATTAACCCTTTGTCACACAAGTGTATCAACAGACTCAGGTGAGAGATTGTTGTGACAAGATGGATGACACATACACATTAGATAATCATTAATTAAATGAAGAACTTGCACATATCTGCTTGTTAACATAATTGATGATTCAACATGGAAACAAAAAAAGGGGCATGCCTAATTTTTATATTCACATTCCACTATATGTTATATGTAATGTTATAATGTTATTCATAAGGGTCAATAATCTAACCTATAAAAAGCTACTGTATCCCCTGCTCCCATAATAGGATCAGCCACAACCTGGCAGTAACTATTTTTTTCACTGCATGCAGCATAAGCTGTTTATTACACTAATACTGTAATTGGCAGAATAAAGAGGTGGGTATGTAGGTGGATTTCAAATCCCCCCAAAGTAAAATATGCAAAAATGTATCACTGGAATTCTCTCACATTTTGGGTATTAAGTATTTTAATAGTCCTCCTACAGAGATGAACATTTATTTTTGGAATATATATATATATATATATATATACACACACACATAAAATAATTGGCTACACTCTTCATTAGGCGTTACATTAGACAATTAGTACAATATTCCTAGCATTTACAAACATGTAAATACTGCATACTGTATATTATCTAGCAATTAGTAAGGTAGCAAAGAAATCCTGAAAGGTAGATATCCAACTCTCAAGTGACTATGAAGAGATACTGTAGATTGCACTTGAGCAAGTAGTTGCACAAACCATCTCCATTAATGAATTATGAATGTGGCTGTGCAGCTGTGTATGGGTTCAGAAATTCCATGGGTACCTTTGCACAAAAATATGTTTAAAATCATTGTAATTGTCCCAAGTTCAGTCAGGTGTTAATATTAATGAATTTATTTTCAATACATATATTAAGTCTTAAACAGCATCCAATGAAGCTGATAGTAGTATATTGTATTTTTATAGGAAACATATATTAATGACAAAAGGGCAGATGTACTAAGCGCTGGAAAGTGAGAAATTATATTGATAAACTACAAACCAATCAGCTCCTAATTGTCATTTTTCAAACACTGCTTATAAGATGACTGTTAGGAGCTCAGTGATTGGTAGTTTATTTCCTATTTATCACTTTCCAGATCTTAGTTTATCTCTCCTAAAATGTGGTGCCTGAAATCTTGAGAGACTTTTTTAAATACTTCCATTAAGAACCACACAATTAACTACAATTATGAGTCTAAGCTTCTGCTGAATTTAAAGTACTGAAAGCTTAATGACACACAATATTATGTAAACATGTTGTTCTGATTCAGTTTGAAATAAAAAGACGTGCAAAAAAAATAAACATCATAGTGCTGGAAACAAAAGACAAGGATAATCAATGCATACCTTTCCACTGAACTATTATTCTTTAGTGTTAGTTTTCATGACATTAGATAATTCTGTTTCTACTACTGTACATTCCATGTCTGACAGTTCAACAAAGGAGAAAGAGTTGTGCATCCAGACATCTTAGTATGATGGGTACTGAAATACTTATGGTAAAAGTAGAAAATGTTAGACTTTTTCTTAACCCTGTCCCTCTATGCTTTGGAATGAATACTATTGGGCTGATTTTGAGTTGGACACTGCTGCGACTGCTTCAGCCATTCCCCTCATGTACAAGCATGCATCTGAATATGCAAGGACTGAGATGCACACTTTTTTAGATGCACCATCAAAATTTGCACTAGCCCTGTGGTAGGTGCAGCTTTTCTGTGTGAGTCTTCTGTCTGAGTATGGCCTCCAATGGAAGAAATTAAGTATTTGTGTACAGTATGCAACCACTATACCTTCAACACTCCCATAACACATCCATAAGGCAATCCTTCACCATGCATTCACTTATCCACCCCCCTGTCTCCTCTCAGTTACTTCCCTCAAAAGCACAATACATCTTCAAGACATGTCTGAGAATGTGCGTCTTAACCATAACTAATGTAGAGATGAGCGGTTTGGTTTTGCTGAAAACCGAACACACCCAAATTTTAGAGTCGAACCGTGTTCCAGCTCAGATCACTTTTGGGTTTCCAAATAGAACAGAGTCCCAGTTCAGGTCTATCCATAAATTCAAATCTAAAAACCAGATCTCGGGTTTTGGATTGCATGTAAACAGGTCCAAATTACATGATTTTAGTTGTTTTTATCTATGTCAAAGAAATCAAAACCTAAACCGAACCAAAACACTTAAGAGTGGTCTTGCCAAAACCAAAACCATAACATTTGAGGGTGGCTTTGCTAAAACCAAAACATGGAGATCTGCACACATCTCTAATCGTAACTACAGTACAACTGTGTATGTACAGACTCTGGACATATGCGCAGTGCGACTTAGATGCATGTGTAGTAGCAAAAAAGCTCTCAGCCTAACCTGGCATCTATATAGTGTGAGACTCTGAATCAGGCTCTACATCTTTCACTGCATAGAGATCAATGATGACATAAATTCTTTACCGTTTAGTTTTGAAAAGTAAGAAGGGAATGATATGGAATTAATTAGTACCTTAGTGAAGTGTTATAGACCAACAAAAAGGCATAAAATAATAACTTTTTGCAAACTAAAACTTTCTACTAAGTTCACTGACATGCAGTGACAAGATAAGTTCTCGGCTGCCGAGTCATAGAAAGTTTGTGAAAAAGTTGGGAAGTAAAGAATATTTCTGAGCTCAGACATTCAGCACATAGACCCAATAATGATATTTTCTCTGTTCTACATATGCCTGTAGCCAAAAAATATATATAGTTTAAATAAATCTCGATGTAGCCAGAGTAAATCAACTAAGTTATCATTATCATACAGAGGAAACTGTACCACATGTAATACAGACAGTACCATAGTTCAAATAGTTGTATTATTATTTTTAAAGTAGCACTACTAATTGATCGTGGCAAGGCTATCCAATTAACCCTGAAGTGCCACCCGCCATCACTTATTGTGGATATTTTTTGGGATGTGATATGTCCCGAAAAATAATCCACAATACGTGGCAAAAACACAAAGGTCCTATGTGTTTTCTGGAGAACAATCCTATTTTTTTGACTGAAATAATAGGGTAGGGTGAAAAAAATTTGTGGAAAACATGGATAATCGGCAAACAACTCCTGTTTTTGACAATCGCAGCTATCCTTTAGCATCCGAACAATGTTCAAGGCTAATTGGATACCCCCCTAAATCAAGCTGTATTTTAAGATAATAATTAAATGTTTCATTTAATGAAATGCATTACTCTAACATAGTAGGTGGGTGGACTTTCAGAATATTTCCCATTATTCACCAAACCACATACCTCCTGACACAAGAGAGAAGGCATGTATTCTGGCAAACTAAAATATTTAAATTATTCTTGATTTATTAATCATGTCTTGGATGAATCAGATGTCTGTAGATTGATACCAATTTAGCACATTTAATTTTATTCTAAAGTTGTTGTTTAAATCATTTGCCTTATTACTTAAAATAAATATACAGTAAATATTCCTTATATATTTACTTTCAATAGAAATCAAATGACAAACATTTCTCTGTAAATAATTTAAAAAATACATATTTATTAACAACAAAATGATTGATCTTCCTTAATTCACTAACAAACTTATTTTTGATCTCTGATCTCACATTTCTATAAATCAATTATTGTCCAAGTGCCTGGAATGTGATATTTTAAATAATTGCAACTGGGAATTTGCACTGCTAGACAGTTCTGAACTGATGCTGTTATACCTTCGGTAAACAGTGCCTTCAACTTTAATAGACTTCTCTCTTGCAATTGACTGTACAGAGTTTTTATTATATTTGGAATTACTGAAGTTTTAAAGTGTGAAATCTGTGTTAGAAACTTTCAATTATATTATGGGAATTTCTCAAGCTCACAGGTACAGTGTTTTCATAGGAAAATAAATGATCATTCTAAAATACATGATCTTAAAGAACAATATAGATGCAAACTCATTACAAATATATTTATATACAGTGTAGATATATATATATATATATATATATATATATATGCTGTATACTGCATGTTTAATAACAGTAACAAACATTAATGTGACACGTAATAAAGACAAAAACAGTGTTACTCTTCTGATTTATTTAATTAATAAATGATGTTTGAATAAGCAGTATTTTAGTATAACAATGTAGAATTTAAATAAATTCAGTGGGTTGTCTAAGAATAAGTAGGCAGATCTTTAAAGTTTTTTTTTATATATTTAAGCCTCACAATTTTATTAATATACAAATATACTGTAGCAGTACAAGCATCTGATCATTCTGGCAGCTATGTACTAAGCCTTGGAGAGAGCTAACGTGGATGGAGATAAAGTACCTACCAATCAGGTCATAACTGATTTTTCAAACACAGTCTGTAAAGTGACAGGAGCTGATTGGTTGGTATTTTATCTCCATCAACTCTATCTCTCCAAGGCTTAGTATATAGACCCCTATTGTTAGTCTAGAGCATCAGAAGACTGGGCTCTTACAGAATGTAAGGGAGGTAGTATATATGAAGCACACCACATGTATTAAATGTTATTACTTGATAAGTTTGCAATTTAAATGGAAAATTGTGATAGAATTAATATATATATATATATATATATATATAGATATAAATATGTATACATTCAGTACATACATACATACTTACATACTATACATACATGCATACATGCACATGGAATGTGGTTTAACAGAGAGAAAGTGAATTTTATCTCCCAAAAAGAATTGCAAAATACTCCACCAATGACAGTGGATCAAGATAGAGATGTGCTTCGGGCCATTTTTGCTGGTGTTTAGTTTTGGATCTGTATCTCCTTCGTGTTTTGGATCTGGATATGGTTTTGCAAAACCACCCTTGCATTTTTCGGTTTTGGTTTTGAATCTATATTTTTTTCTAAAAAAAAAATAATAAAAACAGCTGAAATCATATAATATGGGCCTGTTTTTGTTCCTATAGTATTATTAACCTCAATAACATTTATAGTATGTCCAGTCAGTTTTGACCACCTCACAGCTCACAATATTGATTTCATCCAGTTTAAGTCAAAATGTTGCACCAAGCTAGCTGGCTGACTAAACTAAGTGACAGCAGGCGGCATTACAAACATGCAGCAGTTTGGCTTCCAACATGGCATATCTCTGAAACAGAATGGCACTGCAGTTTAATAAACTATATGACCCCATAGCTAAACCAAGAATATTTTCAAAGCTAAGCCAAGAATATTTCCATTAATCAAGAACTAGATCAGAGGCCAAAAAAAATTGAGTATGTTTATGGAGTAGTTGAAGGCAGGGAAAGGAAGGAAGGATTGATTAGTTTGTAAATTTATTTTAATTCTAATCTGAAGAAAATTTATGAAAGAGGATAAAGGTAGGATCAAGTTCTTCATTTCATGAAATACATCTTTGATCTGGAGAAGTTTCGCTATTTGAGCGTGGAGAGTTTGTCAGAAGATATTATGCAGTGTCTGCACCATTGCACAGAGACGCTTGGGGGGTATATGGGAGCAGGCTCACTGGAGTCCACTTGTGTCCAATCCTATGTGAAGCAACCACCTAAAACATGATAACCTGAGTGACAGCTGCAGAGCACCTGTCGCTAACACACAGTGAGGGTAGCCATTTTGTGCCACATCCTGATTAAATATTGACTCAGCCATATACTCTGTATTTTTTTTATACATCTAATAGAAATGCAGTGGCCTGGCATGTGGAGGTGCTAAATTGTACACAATGTAAACAGACATTTACTTTGTGCTCAGGGAGGTTGTTGGGGATAATGGGACCAAGACTTGCTGTTTACATTAGAGGAAAGCAGCCTGTAGCTATCCAGCTGAACTATAACTCCCAGCATCCATGCTGTTTTTGAGGCCTGCTGTAGTTTATTTGTCAACATCTGATGGATTTCCTGCTTTACGCCCAGTATGTACCCAGTAAATATGTATGTATGTGACCAATATACACAACTCATTTTTGTATTAAATGTATTTGCACTTTATTGCAAACATCCTGGCAGGAAAATTATCTGTACTGCTGCTCCTTTTTCTGGTCTCCTGCAATACACCCACCATCTACATTATCTGCTTTGAGTCACCTACATTCAAAGGAGGCAGGCATTTATTGAGCTGAACCGCCCAATCAACTTGGTGGTTCAGTATTTTTTTAATAAATAAAAGGGACATGCAGGAGATGCTGTCTGTGGCCATAACAATTTCTGGACATTTTGGGGATTCATCAACTGCATGTAGAAGATTTCAGCAGCTGTGGCGGTGCAAGTTTCAACATGGCACATCTAGGAAACAAGAGTGGCACTGCAGTGGCAGACAGGATTGCAGTTTAATAAACTTTAAAAATGTTTGTTGTCTAAGCAAACAGACAGTCAGCAATGCCCCAAACAGCGCATAGTACTTATATGGATACACTGGGTTACAGCCTGCAGCATCACGGTACTTATATGGATACTCTGGGGTATGGTCTGCAGCTTCACTGGACTTGTATGGAAACACTGGTGTGTGGCCTGCAGTGTCACGGTTCTTATATGGATACACTTTGGTACAGCACAAAATAACTACTTTTTTTACTTTTTTCCTACTTTTTTCTTTTAACACTGAAGCAGATGGACACGGGACAGGTGTGTCAGCAGCACTGGAGCAGATGGACACCAGAAAGGTGCGTTGGCAGTACTGGAGCATTTGGACATTGGACAGGTGCATCGGCAGTACTGACACAGATGGACACCAGACAGGTGCATTGGAAACACTGGAGTGGATGGACACTGGACAGATGCGTCAGCAACACTGGAGTGGATGGACACCAGACTGGTGCATTAGCAACACTGTAGCGGGTGGACACCGGAGAGGAGTACCGGCAACAGTGGAGCAAATGGACACTGGAGAGGTGCATCAGCAGCACAGGAGTGGATGGACACAGCACAGCACTGAGCACAGGCACAGCCAGGGCCAGACTGGGACTAAAAATAGCAAAGGATAGATAATTACAGCGCTATGAGAACTGATAATTAACCAGATGAAGTGCAATCAAGGTTAAAATACAATGATTTAATAGTAATAAAATTGATAATCATGGAATACATGTATATGCCAATAATAAACGCTACACCTGCACATGCGGTATACAAATGGAAAGATTTATGAATATAATCTCTGGAACTCCTTAGGATGACAGTGGTAAGATATTCAATGTTCCAAATGGGTAAGTCTCTAACAAAACTCACGATAGTAGGGATCCGCAGTGAACTAGAGCGACATCATGCTCTGATGGTGTCCCTTGGAGTGGTGAAACTTGACAATCCAAATGGTGTTTCAAATGTGATGATATACGTCCATCTGTCCCTTGGAGATTGCCCAAACAGGTAAGTATGGTCCACGGAGTCCATTCCAGGTAGATTTTCCGCAATAAAGAGAAAAGATCCAGATGTATCCTTTTGGAATGGAGGGGTGCTTGAACACGCTAACACGTTTTGCTGGGTAACCCCCAGCTTTATCAAAGGCCTTTGATAAAGCTGGGGTTTACCCAGCTATACGCGTTAGGTGTTCAATCACCCCTCCATTCCAAAAGGATACATCTGGATCTTTTCTCTTTATTGCTGAAAATCTACCTGGAACGGACTCCGTGGACCATACTTACCTGTTTGGGCAATCTCCAAGGGACAGATGGATGTATATCATCACATTTGAAACACCATTTGGATTGTCAAGTTTCACCACTCCAAGGGACACCATCAGAGGATGATGTCGCTCTAGTTCACTGCGGATCCCTACTATCGTGAGTTTGGTTAGAGACTTACCCATTTGGAACATTGAATATCTTACCACTGTCATCCTAAGGAGTTCCAGAGATTATATTCATAAATCTTTCCATTTGTATACCGCATGTGCAGGGGTAGCATTTATTATTGGCATATACATATATTCCATGATAATCAATTTTATTACTATTAAATCATTGTATTTTAACCTTGATTGCACTTCATCTGGTTAATTATCAGTTCTCATACCGCTGTAATTATCTATCCTTTGCATATTACTGAGTGTGGCTAAACTCATTTACTACAGCTGCTGGAAAAATTGCCCAGGTTAAGCGCCTGTTGTGAAGTTTATCTTCACTTCTTTTCTGGGACTAAAAATAGGCCCTGGCATTTAAAGCACACAGGCCCACCTCACATGAACACCTGGTGCTGACATGGGATGTAGTTTGGAAGCTGGCGGTCTAAATGTCGAGCGCCGGCTTCCAGACTCTCTAATCCCGGTATGGTACTAATGACAGGCGTCGATAACTTGACGTCTGTCATTAACCAGACGCTGGAAGACCGACGCCCGGCATACCAAATGAAGGTAAGCTGGGCGCGTACTAGTGACTATGGAGAGGAAATTTAAACCGTGCCCGAAGTGTGGTGAGCAAACACTTTTGGCCCCTGTTCTAAACCTTGCCTCTCCCTTTTGGTCACCGGTCACGTGGTTGTGACATCAAAGGTCCTGTGAAGCATCTCATTCTAGACCTAACCCCATCCCTATAGCAGCAGCTCCTTTCCTGTGTCAACATCTCCCAGTAGATGATCCCCCATCCCTATAGCAGAAGCTCCGTCCTGTGTCTCCTCTCCCAACAGATGACCCCCTCCCCCTTGCTCCCTGTCCTGTGTCTCCATTCCCACCTGATGATCCCCCTTCCCTATAGCAGCAGCTCCCTGTCCTGTGTCTCTGTTCCCAGTAGATGATCCCCCTCTTCCCTATAGCAGCAGCTCCCTATCCCCCCCTATCCCCCTCGCTGTATGTATAGTAGCAACTCCCACTGGTTCCTTATTGCTCAGTCTCTGCCGCCCCCACTCACCTTCTAAGTCTTCTCGGATCCTGCCCACTACTGGCCCCAGCTTCTCTTCGTGGCTCCTCAGCGGCAGTGACAGCAGGGGCTGGCTGGCAACTTTCAACCTGGGGGACAATACAAGCATTTGGCCCCAGCTTTTCTACCAGTGCACTGTGATGATAAAATAAGTGTAATGAAAATCTTGCAGGTATGGTTTATACAATGTGGGTTTAGCTTGTGTAATGTGGGTATGGTTTAAGTAGCAATTTAAATATAACAACAATCTTACATCAAAAACCTATAAACAAATACAAAACCTACCAGCCAAACTGACAAAGCAGCTACTATTCTATTGTCTATACAATAAACACATTTAAAATCAGACCCAAGGGGTTGATTTACTAAGTGTCGGGTTCTAATGGGGGGTATCCACTAGACGATAAAGTTGAATGATTGAACGATAAT
This sequence comes from Taudactylus pleione, assembly GCA_031769625.1. Taxonomy (NCBI): domain Eukaryota; kingdom Metazoa; phylum Chordata; class Amphibia; order Anura; family Myobatrachidae; genus Taudactylus; species Taudactylus pleione. The sequence goes on along the minus strand of JAUIMM010000092.1, from coordinate 29,468,708 downwards.
GATAAAATCGTTTGATAATCGTTCGATAATCGTTCAAACATCGTTTGAACATCGTTTGAACATCGTTTGAAAATCATTTGAAAATTTGGTCTTTTAGACATCTTTTAGACATCTTTTAGACATCTATCATCGTGCAAACATGCTGGTCAACCTGACGATATCGTCAGGCTCAGCATGTTTCTAGATGATGGATGACCCTGCACTGAACGTCTGCTCGTTCAGTGCAGGCCCATCACACGACTGACAAACGACTGCACGATTACAATGTCGTAATCGTGCAGTTGTTTCCAGATCTTGTAGTGGATGCCCCCCATTACACTCAGTGCTTCTGATTGTGTTAATGCCTGAAATTTAAAAGGGCAATGCTTTATCTAGAAGGCATGGCTAGAAAAATATGGCTAGTAATAGCATTGCCCTTTTAAAATTTGGGCATTAACACAATCAAAAGCGCTGGGTTTAGTACCCCAGACTTAATAATTAAACCCCCAAATCTGACTGCCTCTCCTCGCTCTTTAAACATTTTCTACCAGATTTGATGGGGGAGCGAGAAGAGGTGGTCAGATTTGGGGGTTTATTGTTTAAAGAAAATCAGACCTCAGATTTCACTGACCCAAACTTCCATTGTTAAAATTCCTACCCCAGACATAAACCCCCCCACACACCTGATTAAAAGCTGTACCTCAAAATGGATAATCCCCCTCCTCCCTCATGAAAAAAATCAAACCATAGGTTTCACACACACACACACATACATAAACACACACATATACAAACACACACATCCCTTATTAAAAATAATACAGTAGATTAACCCCCCATACACACAAGCAACCAACTCCATAATTAAAAATAATAACACAAATACCCCCTTTATTAAACATCTTACCCAAATCTGCCTGCCCTTTTTATTAAAAGTTATGGTCCAAATATGTTCTCCCTCCCTCTCTCATTGTAAATAGTGCCCAGATCTATGAGGCAACCCAACTAAAGGACTGTGAACCATCACCATATTACTTACCCTGCTGCAATCAGTCCCGACTCCCTCTCCTTGTCTAGTCCTCCTGCAGCCTTCTGAATTCTGATTGGTGGATAGCTCCATCTATCCACCAATCAGTGAGGGGAGACATCCCACCACTGTGATTGGTGGATGGGACTATAGCCATCCACCAATCAGCGTTCTGCCAAACAGACAGATGCTGCGGCTGCACAAGTATGTGACAGGCGGCTGGGAGAGAGAGAGAAAATGCTCCCCGGCCACTCTGACTGTATAGAATAACATAAATGGAGTGGTCAGGGAGCATCAGAGTATGTGATGCAGCGTGCAACTGCAGACATCCGGCGGACCCTGCCCTCCGGCCCAGCCCGCCTCTGAGTGACAGCATGATGTTTCAAATGCCGGGCCACAAAAGGAGCTGTCGGGATGTCACGCAGGCTGTATCACGGTGAGTGACAGGAGGGGCGGGCCGCTGGAGGATCAGATACAGGGAATTGAGCTGGAGGGGAAGGCTGCACGGCGCCACTCACTGGACCGACCTATTTGGCCATCGGCCCTTCTGGCATGTGCCAGAACTGCCCAATGGCCAGTCCGGCCCTGGGCGCAGCCATTGGAGTGTATGGATGGAGCAAAGCACAGGCCCTTGACGAACACAGCACAGCCCCTGGATGAACAAGCACAGCCCCAGGACAGACAAGCACAGCCCCTGGATGGACAGCACAGCCCCTGGATGGACAGCAGAGCCCCTGGATAACACAGCCCCTGGATGGACTCAGCACAGCCCACAACTCAGCCACACAGCAGACCAGCCGGAGAGTAGCAAATGGTGCCGATCACCGCAGGGAGGGACTTATATACAATCCAAAACCCACGAGAATCCGATGCGGGATTTATGATGTTTTACTCATTTTCGAATCAGAGTATGGTGGGAAGACCTGGGACTGACTCGGATCCAGTTCGTATCTGTAGTGTTCGGGTTGGTCTGGTTCTCAGAGAACCTGGACCGTTCATCTCAAGATTAAGGTAGTTATAAAGTGATAATAACTTTATAAATTGCCAACTTCCACTAAATCTATGAACTGTAGAGTATTTTGTTGTTACAGTCCATAATATACAAAGAGATAGCAATCTAACTTTTTTCATTTAAATTTAAGTTGATTTGTTCTATTGCTCGCATATGCTATCCACAAAATATTGCTGCTGCCTACTGGATCAAAATAAACAGTGTGCAGAATCACCCACAGATTACAAGCTGTGACCTGTAATGACTAAGAGTCACTGATTCCCAGTTCATGTACCTATCATTTGCAGTATCAACACCAACACATAGGACTTCCCCTCTATCACCTGTAATGTGAGAAAAATGTAAAGAACAAGTGACCCAGCCTTTTCCAAAGAAGCAGCATGAGCACATATCCGCCATCACCTCTAGAGTATCTGCTTAGGTGCAGCAAGTTCATCTACAAAAAGTAGACTGCACCTGGCAGCCATGGTAAAAAAACACATGAGAAAAGCACAAAAAAGCAATAATGTAATAGTTATTTTAACTTAAAAGAGCAGTGAAATCCTTTTTAAAATATTGTCTTTGAGGAAAACTAAGATCACAAACTCTCTACTATAAATCTGTTTGCTCAACACAAATTGCTACATAGCTCAGAGATATATTAGAGCAGGGGTCAGGGAACTTTTTTACCTTTTTCCCTAAAATATATTTAGATATGCCGACGTTATCCTCTTGATTTGAAAGGAAGGAAATCATATAGTAGTGCCCCCCATAGTTATGCCCCTGTAGCAGTGCCCCCATATAATGCCCCTGTAGTAGTGCCCCCATATAATGCCCCTGTAGTAGTGCCCCCATATAATGCCCCTATAGTGCCGCTTGTAAAAAAAAAAAAACACTTACCTTAATTCCCGCTCCTGCATCCGCCACGGTCCACCCGGCTGCTCCTCGGAACTATGGGAGAGACGTCATGCTGTCTCTCCCATAGTGCGCATGGAGAGAGCCAGAAGCTGGAGTTCAGAAGAGAACTCCAGCCTCCGGCTAACGCGCAGGGAAGGAGCCAGGCACCCGCTGGTAATAACATCTCAGCAGGCGTCCGGCTTAGAGCCTCCATGCGGCACAGCCGGGCATGCATATGAATCATTCTATATTATAGAATGATTCATATGCATGCCCGGCTGTCCATTCATTACCCCCAGGAATTTAATTTTTACCCCATGTGGGGTAATTTACCCCTGTTCCCCAACCACTGCATTAGAGTATTCCAAATGTGACAAATATGAACTGTCATTTTGATACATTCACTTTCAAATAGCAGAGTGCTTCATTTGAGTAATTATATAGTGAATTCAACCTCAACAGGAAGAAGTTGTAGAATTATCTCAATTTTACCCCCGCATATACTGTCATTTATAACTCTCTTTTTACAGTAACACTGCATCAAAAACATTAAAACATTAGGAGGTATATTTACTAAAGTGCAGGTTTTCAGAATTGGAAATGTTGGCCATAGCAACCAATTAGATTCTAGCTATTATCTTCTAGAAGGTGCTAGATAAATGTGAAGTAGAATCTAATTGGTTGCTATGGGCGACATCTACACTTCTAAAAACCCGCACTTTGGTAAATATACCCCTTAGACTGGTGATCTATCCTTATGTATACATGCCTAAATATATATCCTCCTGCAAATGCATCCTAAACAACTCCAGACCATTAGGGCTTCACTTCTGCAAATGCAACAAGAGCACATTGTGAGGTCTTCATTAAACTTACATGGTCACCTGAATAACTTGAAGATTCCAAATAGTGGATATTAACACAATACTAAATTCAGTTTTTTAGAGTGGGCTTCTGTGTTACGACGAAGTGTGATATAACTAGTGTACAGATATATCTTCTGTTAATATAGCATTATTAAGCATATTTAAGTTATGCACTGTGCCAAAAAGCCCAGAGTGTGGGCCACCTTTCCATTCAACACATACAATCTCCATCAGTGTGTCTAGTCCATTTATACCTCATATCACTATTATGGAAAAATAATCTATTTCAGAATATGTTTAACTATTTTAAACCATAGCTGTCATCCTGTGTACAAGGGGAAGGCACTAGAAATTCCAGTGCACAGAATGCTAGCGCCAGCAGCCTGTCTGTCAGCATTCCAATGGTAAGTAGTGGGGTTAGGGAGAGGGTTAGGAGTTAGGGTTAGGCACTAGGGTGAGGAATAGGGTTAGGCACTAGTGGGGGAGGGTTAGGGTGCGGGAGGGATGGGTTGGGGCAGGGTTAGGATACATGCCTACAGATGTTGGTATCCTTACCCTGTCGAGATGCTGGCATCGGGATTTTGACCACCGAGATCCTGAGCGCCAGCATCCCATACACAACCTGTACAAAGCATACTTCAGTATCTATGTCTGGGGTCAAATCAGACATTGAGTCCAAAGAAGCCTCTATGGTCCCTTTCACAAAGGGGGACATCAGCAACTCTGAAAAACAATAAGCTGTGGCAGTTCTCACTTTTGATGTTGCTGAGTTAGGTATCTGTGTTGATGCTTTAGAAAATTCAAGATCACATAACCAGATAAGAAATGATTTACTCTTAATGACTGGCAAACCAAAATACCTATACAACAGAAGCTGTGGTCAAAAAAGCACATCTAGCAGATTACCCTCTTTGCCTTTTTATGCATTCTTCCTTTGCTTATTGTGCATGTTTTGTAGTATAGACCACAGTCTGTTAATGGTTTGCCATAGTGGGCAAACCATTAAATGTTATTTTCTGCTGTATTTAATCAATGATACTTGTGTCCCATTCACTATAAAGTGCTACAAGTCCCTATCACCCTTCCTCTCTCACCTGGAACTCTCAAGACCTCCATAAAACCTTAAGAACACAGCACAGACGGTGTAATGGTTAGCGTTACTGCCTCACAGCACTGAGGTCATGGGTTCGATTCCCACTACGGCCCTAACTGTGCGGAGTTTGTATATTCTCCCTGTGCTTGCGTGGGTTTCCTCCGGGTACTCCGGTTTCCTCCCACACTCCAAAAATATACTGGTAGGTTAATTGGCTCTCCTCAAAAATTGACCATAGTGTGTATGTTTGTGAGCATGTGGTAGAAAATATAGATTGTAAGCTCCACTGGGGCAGGGACAGATGTGAATGGTAAGATATTCTCTGTAAAGCGCTGCGGAATATGTGTGCGCTATATAAATAACTGGTAATAAATAAATAAATAAAGAACACTTGCACAATTCTTCAACCTTGAGATCACTTGCACAAAACTTCCAATTATCCCTGTGAAAATGTTTAAACTGCTGTGTGAGGTTCATTGTTGGATATTATGGTTATAAAAGGCTGATCTCCTCTTGTGCACAATTGTGTTTGAGTTTTGCATTAACAGTTGTTATTTATTATTATACTACATGTTATTGCATTGATTTGTTGACTTTCAGTTCTTTTTGACAGGTGGGTTGTGAGTAAAAGATTTGACAGGGTCTGGTGTTTGTGTTCAGATATGGAAGCTAATCCCCTGAGCCTCTGGCCTCACACATTAGCTCATTTTGGTATTAAAATCTAATCAAGGCTTAATTCTGTTGGGCTTTTTTACTCAATGTAACCAGAACCCACTGTTAGGCTGAGTGGTAGGAACAGGTAGAGATTTTGGTGCCAGTTCAGAAGTAAGTTCAGGGTAAAGTGTGTTAGAAGGGAATTTACTTTTTGGTGACTTGTGGTCCACCTAGGGAAACCCAGTTAACTAAGGGTATCCCACAGTGGTTCCTGGGAACATGGGATATGTGATCCCTTAAAGTATGGGAGCCTGGGAAGCTCCCTGGCATTCTACCCTGAGAGATTGGCTTTGGAGTTACAACTTCTGCCATGTCCAACAATGCTGTATTGTTGGTATTAACTCCATTGATAGACTCACATGCCCTGACACCTGCATGGCCTTACTTGAGCATAAATTATTGGCAGTGTTCCTGTAACACTGGCAAAGTGTACTGATAACATAGCTGAGAGAATGGGACAGTTTTCTGAATCTGAAATGTTAAACAGTGTAGATTAAGGACATGCTTGAAAGATTGAGGACTCACCTGGCCTTTATTTAAACATAATTACTGCATTACAGTTTGCATCACTTTGTAATAAAAATACTGTTGTATTTTCCCTTTCTGCTTTCCCTGTGTGTTCCATGAACCACAAGAATTAGGTTTATCACTTAACCTCCAGCATTAAAAACCCAGTATCCCCACAATAAAAACCTTCCAAATCAAATTACAATTCAAGTCTGGGGAACTTCACTATGTCATTTTGGAATGCCCAAAATACAGTGATGCAACCTAATCAGGGTCTCCACCTATGCTAAAAAACAAGGTTGCAAAATATTAATTTTACAAGCAAATTAAGCTCCTAGATATCAAACATAAAATCTATGGATTGGGACAACTATGCCAAGTTACTAGCTGCTACAAGGAATATAAAACTATTATTGATCACAAGAGCATAACAAATACTTAAATTACTTTCAAGATGTTTAATGAAAAGCAATTACAGGGTGGACTGGACTAATATCTCACTTCCAGGCTTAGGCCCAGAGTCTCAAAGGATAACTACAGATGTTTCCTCTTACATCTAGTATGCATACAACATGTAGCATGCCCTGCTACTTGCGCCCTGCCATGTCGCAGCTTGGCGTATTAAGTCGCCTCATGGTGTATTGAGTCGAATCATAATTCACTGAGATGCAGAAAAAATTGACAGGTGTAATACAACTTTCTGTCTACCAGATGTCACTTTTCTTAAGCTGCACTGCGCATGCATCATAAATATCTCTACAGTATATAAGAACGCCTTTTGAGCAATATTATTAAAAAGATGGTTGTTGGAACACTCAAAATAATAAATGTCCTGCTGCAACTGTTTACCCTGTAGTACAGTAGTAGTGTTTGTGATTGGATGCCTGTCACGTATTTCCATCCACTGCTACAGTATTGCATTCAGTATTGTGGTTTTTATCAGTGGAGCATTCGCCACCTAGCAGTTAAGTCATGTATTGCACGATGTGGATTCTCACATGGCTTAGCATTCCCACCTGCATATTTACATGCCACAACTAGGACGTCTGAATGTCATGCTCAGAGCAAATATGTAATCTGTAATCATTATAACATCCTCGGGCAGGGTTAACATCTATCAACTCAACTGCCCTCCAAATACTAGAAAAGTCTCCATGTATAGACAGATTCACATACTATAAAACCTTGAATAAAATATGTACCATGGTTGGTGACCATATTCAATAATGTCACGAAAGGCAATCCCTTCTTGAATCATGCCCTTGAAGCCATAGCTATAAAAAGTGGCTATATGAAAGTGGCCAAATTCTAGCAATCACCTGCATCTTGTCTTACTCTAAATTGTTTACAACAATCAAGATTGTTTCATCATGGACATCAAGCTTCTGTCTTTTGATAACTGCTCAAAAGACACTGTAAATTTTGTTTTCACTCGGTACAGAGAAAGCATTTGATAAGATTAGTTGTCCATGTATGCTAAAAACCCACCATTAGTTTTTGTTTATCATTCCAAGAGCTATATTCAGGGCATAGAGAAACAGCATACTGTACTTTTAGATGACATTGATATAATAACTGGCACTAGATAGTCAGACCTACTTTAACCTCTGATCTTTGTGCAGAATAGTGAACCTTTCTAACCAGGACACAACTCACAGCAAACAACAACTACATATATTTTGGGGAAGGAGTTTAAAATGTATTGTAATTGGGAGCTGCTGTACTTTGAATGTGTCCTGCCTTTTTAAATATAATAAATTGGAGTGGTGGTGGGGGTTATGGTGCTACATCAAAATAATTTCTGTGAAAATGGATTGTGTTTTGTGTGTTTCTGGTGTATAAAAACACAATGGCAGCAGATGTGGCTATAAGATGGTTTATTTGTGTGTGTAGATAGTCACAGTGATCTCAGTAATGATGATATATTTCTGTCTAGGAAATGTATCGAAGTCTCTACATAGGTTGAGTTTCAAGTCAACATCCATGGTGTTAGGAGATTGTGGGGAGTGTGTCTCCTTTAGAGAGTACCTTCAGAATATTCTTGGTGTAGAAGCCATTTACTATAGTGCTTGGCATTAAATCTGCTGCATTGATGAGTTCCTTAGCGCTGTGTGATTCCCCTTGATGTAAGGTAGTGAGAAGTCTCGTGTGTGTAACGGGAAGTGACTTTCTCCTACATCTGTGTTAAAGTTCCCTGTGGGGAGTGACCATGCAATGGCAGTGGGTTGGTATGGGGCTGATCCTTGGGTTGGGTAGAGTCTGTCTGGAATACAGTTGAAATTGTGCTGGATAGTGTAAAGCATCCAATGTATTTTGGTGCAATGCCTTTGTCGTGGATAGTGGTGTTGTTTCTATAACCATGTTTAAATGTTTGGTGAACTTCCTGGTATGGAGGTCTACCTGTTAGTGGGTCAGTGTGATTGACTGGCAAACCTGTCATTCTGAGGAATTGGTATATGACTCAATGTGTTCTGATTGGGTAGAATAATTATGTGGCAGGGAAAGAACTGATTAGTTGCATGGACCAGTGAGTCATGAGGAGTCGATAGTGCAGTGTAGTGATTAGTTCAGGTTTGGTTGCGCTCGGAGCAGCAGCCAGTTGCCATGGTAACAGTCTGTGTTGTAGATGCTAGTGTAACTCATTCTGTTCATTACCTCCTATTCATCCTCATTCTATGTGTATCGTGTATGTGTGTGGACTGAGAGTCAGGGAAGGGTATGGCTTGTCTAAACATAGGCTGGTAGTGCCAACTAATTCCAAACAAATCTTGATGTATAGTCCTTCATTAGAAAACTAAAACTAAAGAAGTATTTCCTCCAAACTGGCAAAGAATAACAGAAATCTCATAATGACAATGATACCTTGAAGCAAGAACACCAACCTTAGACCTAATCAATCCTCTATACATCACGGGTCACAGAATTAAAACATTCAAACAAATGGTCACCACCAGTGGTGGCTCCAGGGGTGTGGCTGCAGCGCAGTCCAAAATTCAAATAGGGGAACCAAATCAACTGCCAGTGAGTCCCAGCCATCTATGTTTGGCAGCATTTGTAATGGCAGTTGGTGTGGCTCCCCTATTTAAATTTTGGACTGCGCTACCACCCTACCCCTGGAGCTGCCACTGGTCACCACTGATCTAGAATCCTTAGCTGAACCACACAGGAACCAACCACATTTGACCAAATCAAAGAAAACAGCCATGACAGAGTTAAAAAATAACAGAGAAATTTAAATCAAACCAGCAGATAAAGGGGGAGGGATAGTCATATTGAACAGAACCAACTACTTAGACAAATCCAAGAGACTACTGCAAGACACCATCACCTACCAAAAACTTATGGGAAACCCTACAAACAAATTCAAAACTGAACTCACTAAGTTCTTCAAACAAGGCCTAATTACTGGGATCCCCACCGAAAGGGAATTTGAGGTTTTTAACTCCAATGACCGTGTAATTCCAGTTTTCAACCACTTCCCCAAAATATATAAAAACAAGACAGATCTACCAGTTAGACCTATAATTTCAGGAATCAACTTACTGCCAGCCAACTTATCTATGAACATTGATCAATAGTACGTAAAGAACTTTACAGGCATTAGACTATTATCTTTCCATAAGTAACACATGATCTGGAGTGGAATAGTCTGATATAAAAATATAATCAATGTTGAAGTCTGGTAATTGTGAAGTAAGCATATTATCATAAGAGACCATTCTGTAGAAATTGGTCTGATCTGAAATCATTTTCCCCTTATTTAAAGTCTTAAAAAAGAGGTTTATGTGTTTTGCTGTGGTTCTTATACTTTTTTCTGCTGTGATATACTGAAGCGTGACATCCACAAATGTAGCACAAAATTGTAAAGATATAAAAATTAGAGATGTGCGGGGACCCCTGTGTTTTGGTTTTGGATCTGGATTCATCTTCAGGTTTTAGTTTTGCAAAACTACCCTCAAGTGTTTTGGTTTTGGGTTTGGATTAGGATAAAAACCCAAAAAAATGGTTAAAAATCGATAAAAATTTGTTATGTCCGAAACCAAAACCTGAGTTTGGTTTTTATATCCGAGTTCCAAACCAGGACTCGTTTATACTTGGAACCCCTAAAGTTTGGTGTGTTCGGATTTCAGAAATCCAGTCTTGCACATCTCTAATAAAAATAGATAAAAATTATAAATTAACATTATTGTACCCAAAGCACACACACAAGCTGTTGTTTACATACCAAACATACCTTTCTCCCCCATTCTTTTAAACTGTTGTAGTTTTCTTATCATAGGACTCCTTTACCCTTCAATTCCTCTTAAACTGGGCACACACTGACAGATATACTGATCAATCAATTGATTGGCAATTATATTGTTACCTGATCGGTGGGTGTGTACAAATGATATGTCTGTGAATAATATATTGCTACACAGCTGATGCACAATATATCCACAGTAGCAGCTTCAGCAGTGTGTAGGCATGGGACAGAAGTTTCAGCATGCAGACAGGATCCAGCTGCCATCTAAGAATTGACAGGTGAGTTGTTTGCATCCACAGTGGACCGGGACACTGTTGGAGGTAGAAGAAGGAGCTGTCAATGGGTGCCCCGGCCAGCAGGAGCTGTGAACTGTGACCTGTGGGGTGGTGGTGGGAGAAATATAATCTTAGAGATGCACAGTCAGAGGAAGCTGATGAGCAACCAGCAGGAGCAGTGAGTGATGCGAGGAAGCAGGGGGCTGTGGGTGTCCTGTCCCCTGCCAACAGGAGCTGTGACATGGAGGAGCGGGTGCAGGTGAGATGATCACTCAGAGGCCACTGTCAGCTGTGACTTTGGGGGGTGGAGGAGGCGCTGTGCGAGTGCCAGATCCGGAGCTGTGACCTGGGGAAGGGGATGATGTGAAGGAGCTGATAGTGGGAAGCTCAGCCAACAGAATCCATGCCCTGTGTGTGATGGGGTTTTGGGGGTGGGGGGGTTTAATGCAGGTTCCCCTGTCAGCCGGAGCTGTGACCTGTGGGGGAGTGGGGCGGGGGAGGAATATGACCATCCTGAGGCACTGTCTAAGGGAGCCTCAACCAGCCTCTATGCAAAAAACAATACATTATTTATATATATATAGTATCCATGATGGCGGCACTCAGGAAAAAAGACAGACTAAGTTCATCTGTTTCTCATATACCCCATTCCAAACGGTATGAGAATACGCCTGCCTGCACTGTCATTTGCTCCTAATTTGCATAGTTATCCTGGCCATTGGTAAGGACAACATAAAAATGAAGGCTGCAGGTGTACTTCAGGTTCCAGTCTTGCAGATGAGACAAAGGGCCTGATTCAGAGCTGAACGCTCTGACCAGAGCGCTCGCTCTGAATCAGGGCCCTCCTCCCTGAAAATGGAGCGGCCTCCTGGCCGCTCGCATAGCTGTGGATGACCACCCACAGCATATGCGAGCAGCCAAAAAGATGGTCACGATGGTCTTGACCATCGCAACCATCGGACTTGCGACAGAGACCCTGCGGTAGGGTCTCCCTGCCGCAAGCCCTGGAGTGATTTTGGCTCTATCAGAGATCCCATGGGAACGCCTCCGTCTGGCAGGCATGCCCCCGGCATGCCCACCAAAGGGGCGTGCTGTCAATCAACATCGACAGCACGCCCCCTTTGGTGCGAGACCCAGAGCGATGGTGAGCCCGTCGCTCACCGGGTCTCGCGCATGCGCATGACGGAGCTCCCTCCATCGTGTGCATGCGCAGTGGGGAACATCGACCCACTTGCGAGCGGGTCTGAATGACCCCCAAAGTCCCTGGTTAGCTGCCTGGCTATTAATTCACATTTTTATGTACGGTATGTAATAGTATTTAAATTCCCACTGAATTTTTTGATGGCTTTACAACAAAGACAATTTTAATGCTTTACTCTAATAATTTATAATACTGTATTGCAAAACATGACACATTTTTGTGTGTAAAAGAGGCATTAATATCACTGTCTGTACAATATCCAACCAACAATGGTATTTGTATTAATGCCTCCTGCATTTTGAAGAAATGGTATATTGTTCATCATATATGATTACATTTAGTATATTGCACCCATACTTAACTTCTAAATAAAAAGGCAATGCTAGTCAAAATGAATGTCATATTATATGAGGACATTTCAAATTACGCATTAAAGATTATGGAGTTAAAAGAAATGCCAGCACTGTGTTCCTGTGCATGCCAGCACAAACGGAGCACTAACTACACCACTATGTAAACCACCATATGTTATAAGAAAAATTGCAAAATTTGAAAACCTAAAATCATAATAAAAATCATAAATATAATAATTTTGTAAGTATGTCACCTAAAAATAATACTAATTTATTGCACTGACAATTTTATGACAGAGATATAATATTGCGTATTACAATACCTTGAACCATTTTTTGATAATTGTATTGAACCCATTGTTTGGTATGGATGCATGTTAAGTGACCACAGGTGCTTGGGGTTCCAGTGAAGTGGATCAAGTTTTAAGCTATGTCTCCTGCTAAAGAAACCGATTTAGCAGATATGTGGCAATTTTCCACTTTATTCCTAGATAAGCTTGGCTGAAGAGGTGAGTTTTCAGGAAACACTTGAAAGTTTGTAAGCTAGAATAAAGACTTGTTCTGCGAGGGGAGGCATTCCACAGAGTGGGTGCAGCCTGAACAATAGTCCTGTAACCATGCATAGTATCAGGAAATGCATATGCATGAGAAAAGCAGATCTTGGCCAGAGTTAAGCTGGGATAATATTTAGGAAAAGTGATTTTCCATTGTTCTTTGCCCCCTACAGATGACTTGGACATGCATGAGCCTAGCATAATATAGCCAAGATTAAAATGAACAGAACATTTGAGTCATGCCAGTCTCCATTCATTACAGTCATTTTTAAAAGTTTTTATTTGCAAACATCTTGTAAACTATGACATACAAGCACGTTGAGTTACTTTATATTTATTAAGGCAATAAACTGCTGTTCATATGGCTCAGTACCAATCACAAATAAAACATTTTCAATTAATAGCATTGACATCAGGGGAGATGCAATTTGTAACTCTCCAATAGCAACAAGTAATTGTGGTGATGCCACAGTTACACCCCAGTGTCTCATTGTCAAGTTTTGTGCAGGTGAATCCTGCATTCTGCAGCTCACCCTTTAGCATTGTGCTCAAGTGATAAAGAGGAAAACTTAGTCAACAGATTACATCTTCCTCCCTTATCTTTTGGACTTTCATCGAAATGCCTTCACTTTAAATGGAACCTGCAGGGTCCATGGTCTTAAAATTCAAAGATTAGTATCACTGCTTGTACTACACTATCTCATGTACCACAGAGTATCACAGTGTCAGCCATACAATACATAGAGTTTTCCAGTGATCACCATATAATAAAATGAAGAGCGATGCAGTGACTGCCATAAAATACAGAGAGTATCAAAGTGACCACTATATAATACAGAGATCATCAGTGACTGTAATACAATACAGAAAGCATTAGTGACTATCATAAAATACAGATAATATCACAATGACTGCCATGTTATGCATAAAACATCACACCAACTGCCATATAATACAGAGTATATTAATAACTGCCATATAATACAGAAAGCATCAGTAATCACCATATAATACAGAGTGCAGCAATGACTACCATAATATAGTACATATGGCCTGATTCAGAGTTGTACACAAAGCCGATGAGAAGGGGTGTCAATAGCCAGCATTCCAGTAAATGGGGGGGGTGTCATCCCCATTTTCTGGGCAAGCCAATGCTAATGACTGCATCTTCTGATGCAGCTTCACCGACAGCAGCTGCATCAGTTTCACAGACATCCTGAGTATCCAAAGGGTTGCCCAAATGGCTGATGGTCATGCACGTTATCCAATGACTGCATCCTCAGACATAGCAGCAGATCAAAGAAGCAGGCAGGAGACATCTTATTTACACAATATGCCTCCTACAGAATTAGTATATTATTGCACAGCCGCTGCATTCAAAGTTGCTGTGCAATTGAGTGCTAGTCTGAATCAGGCCCATAGACTATACATTATTTCATAGCTGTTCAAACAATTTTGCAGGGGAAACAAAACTACTAAATTATAGTTATAATAACAAGACATGTTTTGTTGTAGCCTTTAGATCCTATTTTATTCAACAATATTATGACCCACTTCAATTCTTGGACAAAGCCTATCAGCTAACCCATAAAAATGCATTACATGTTAAAAAGTTGCTAACTGAGTGCCTGGGTGAGCTGTCAACTGTGCATGCAGGACTGCCCAGCAATATTTCAAAATCCATGACCAGCAGCCTGACTGAGTAAGCTCCTTCTTATGTAGCCTGGCCAAAGCAGCAACCACTGCTACAGATGGTTCTGATGGTCATGATAGTAATCCGAGGCAGCACCGACAGATTCTGCACTCGGATCACAGATGCATGCAGACGGTTCTATTTCCTACAGACACCTCCTGCTGCATTATCATATTAGTTGCAATTTTGTACAGCCGCTTTCCCGCAACTGTGCAATATTGTCCACATCTGAATCAGGCCCTTCATTGTGATAAAGGCAGAAGCACTTAGCAAAATACCCCTAGATCAATCAATGTTTATTTTTGCTTAAGTTTTTCGGTAGGCTTAATAAAAGAATATGACATTAAATTGGCACATAAAAATTAAATTACAGCAGATCTACATTCATGTTTATGAGTAGGAACTGAATAATTGATTCATTGGCCATATAATGTACTATCCATGAACTCCTGTAGAACAGTGTAATCTTCATTAATACCTAAAAATTGCTACTACTGTACATGCTAAGCTCTATTTTTAATACTCAAATTTTAGTCAATTATGAATGAGAAAATATCTTAGATGGGTGCACAAATTAATTAAAACCATATTTATTTCATTCATAATAAAATATAATTAAATGGAAAAAGACCAGCATACTAATTAAACTGGAAAAATATGTGAAAGAATGAAAATAAAGAAAAAGTTTGATTAAACTCAAAGAATAATGCTTACTGTATCTTGTTTATACATGGTTATATTTGGTTGTCATAGGGCTGCATCTCCAATAGCATTATTATTGAACAAAAATTTATTCAGGGTACTTTGAAGAAAAATAATATTATACAAAACAATGGAGAATTATTTAAAATTTTAGTCAGCAAGAAGTAAATGATAAATTCATTGAATCTACAATGTACTGGAAGCAAGTGGCAAACAGGCAGAAACAGACAAACCAACATATTATTAGATATTGAAATGAGTGGAGAGAACAGTACAGCATACCAAAAATCTGCAAATGGTTAATCAATTTAAATGTACTTATTTTATATCATACAATTTTAAGGTATTTAATTATTATGTTTTATTGATGTATTTTGTCAATAATTTTGTATAAAAAGGTCACATAAAACAGTCACACTAACATTAAGATATTAAGAGATTAAAGTGATGAATGAGATAGGGGATGATTTGGGAAATAAGGGTTGAAGACATAAAAATAACCTAAAAGTCTGGAAAAAGCAAAATCAAAACAATGGACATCTTGGTCGTCATTGTCAGCAGAAGAGTCAGTTCATTGGGTGAGGCCAGGGTATAAATTTACTCAATGCCTGATTTGGTTTTAACTTCAAATTGATGGGCATCACTGGCAATTTGGACTTTCAAGATATAGCTTTTTATAAGTGGCGGTTTTGCCTGTCCTTTGTAAACTAGCGTCGATGTTCATTAATTTTTTTTTGTCCAAAAACACTGTCTGTTTAATTTATTCAGATTGAACCCAATGCAAAATGCATCTGCACTGTGTTTTGTGTCACTTAGGAGGGAGAGAGGAGAGATAATGGTGAGGAGAAGAGGGAACCAGAAGAGGAGAAGGAGGCTTACAAGGGTGAGCAGCAGGTATAAGATCATAGTCAATGGGGGAGATGTACTAAGCTCTGGAAAGTGATAAATTGGAAAGTGAAAACTACCAGCCACTCAGCTCCCAACTGTTATGTTAGAGCAATGGTGGGGAACCTTTTTTCTGCCGAGGGCCATTGTGATATATATAACATTATTTGTGGGCCCTGTACAGGCTACGCTCCCTCCATGTGAAGTCACACAGGCAGGGCCACAATTGCCGGTGATTACAGCAATGCCCAGAGCATCCTGAGGATGCTCCAGAGAGCTGCAAGGGCAGGAATGTGATCACCTGAAGGGTCCTAAGGACCCTCCTGGTGGCACTGCTGCATAGATTTTGGCTGCAGGGTGCCATTCTAGGCACCCTGCTAGCCAGATGAGGCTGGCAGAGAAAAGTTCAGAGGGCCAGACCAAATGACTCCGTGGGCCTTATAAGGCCCTCGGGCCTGATGTTCCCCATCCCTGTGTTAGAGGCTGTGTTTGAAAAATGATATTAAGGAACTGATTGATAGTTAGTTATCACTTTCCAATTTATCACTATTCAGAGCTTAGTACATCTGTCCCAGGGTGTGAAAACTAGATGTGCACACAGCATTAGATTTTCTTATGATGAAAATGTTGCATGTTACATACATTGTCCCTTGTTATGATTTAATGTTGAGGAACCAGGCGGAAAAAATCCAACTAGGCATAAACACCAATTAAACACCAAGAACGGTATGCTGCACTGCTGACAAGTGGTGGGTCCCTCTTACTATTGAGTATAATGAGTATGAATGAGGTGTGCAAGATGCTAATGCCCAAGCTTGTTCATGGCATCAAAGTGCATGACTGATGCACCACCTCTACAGCAACAACAGGTTGAGTGAAAAATCTGATTTCACATTAAAAACTTTCACAAAAACACATTACAGTACTTTGTACATTGTGCTTTCAAACACACTTCAAAATCATTGTAAATATTATTTCATATACTAGTGTTTTTAGAAAGAAGGTACACACTAATGATGTGATCTTCAATAATTGTAATAGTGCCTTTATGTTATTTAACAGAAAGGCACAAAAAAGTGCTAGAGGCACCACATGACCCAGTGCTGAAGAGGAGGTTTCCTGTGAATGTCAACTAAAGTATGTTCTGTATATTCATTAGGGGTGAGCGGGTTCGGATTTCTGAAATCCGAACCCCCCCGAGCCCCCCCGATCCGAGTCCGATCCGAGTCAGGCTCGACTTTTCCCGCCTGACTCGGATCTGAAATCGAGGCAAAACGTCATCATCCCGCCTTCCGAGTCTCGCGGGTTTTGGATCCTATATAAGGTACCCGCGTCGGCGCCATTTTCTCACTCGGCTGTGGACAGTGAAGAGGGAGGGTGGGAGTTAGGGCTGTGTAGTGTAGTGTAGTGTAGTGCTGCTGTTGTCCACTACTTCAAAGTCCATAGGGGCTGGCTGTGTTGTGCTGTGCTGCTGTTGTTAATAGG
Organism: Taudactylus pleione; assembly: GCA_031769625.1. Taxonomy (NCBI): domain Eukaryota; kingdom Metazoa; phylum Chordata; class Amphibia; order Anura; family Myobatrachidae; genus Taudactylus; species Taudactylus pleione. The sequence goes on along the minus strand of JAUIMM010000092.1, from coordinate 29,451,240 downwards.
GGCTGTGTCCACTACTTCAAAGTCCATAGGGGCTGGCTGGATTGTGTTGTGCAGTCAGTTCTCCAAAGGGGCTGTGTCCACTCCAAAGTCCTGTGCAGTGTCCCAGTCCTAAAGGGGTGCTGTAGTGTTGTCCAGGGGGTGCTCTGTCTATCAGGGGTGCTCCCCCCAAGTGCTAAAAAATAATATATTTTCTGTGTTTGTGAAATGTGTGCGCAGGAGCCGCACGTGCATCAACAAAGTAGTGCCAAGCTTGCGCCTGTGTCATAAGTAAAGGGCCAGCTGGCTTGACCGTTAAGGGTGCTGTAACCCCCGAAAGTACACTCTAGTCCAAACCAAAAAAAAAATTATTTTCTGTGTTTGTGAATTGTGTGCGAAGTAGCCGCACGTGCATCAACAAAGTAGTGCCAAGCGTGCGCCTGTGTCATAAGTAAAGGGCCGGCTGGCTTGACCGTTAAAGGGTGCTGTAACCCCAAAAGAACACTCCAGTCCAAACCAAAAAAAAAATTATTTTCTGTGTTTGTGAATTGTGTGCGCAGTAGCCGCACGTGCATCAACAAAGTAGTGCCAAGTGTGCGCCTGTGTCATAAGTAAAGGGCCGGCTGGCTTGACCGTTAAGGGTGCTGTAACCCCCGAAAGTACACTCCAGTCCAAACCAAAAAAAAAATTATTTTCTGTGTTTGTGAATTGTGTGCGAAGTAGCCGCACGTGCATCAACAAAGTAGTGCCAAGCGTGCGCCTGTGTCATAAGTAAAGGGCCGGCTGGCTTGACCGTTAAAGGGTGCTGTAACCCCCAAAGTACACTCCAGTCCAAACCAAAAAATAAAATATTTTCTGTGTTTGTGAATTGTGTGCGCAGTAGCCGCACGTGCATCAACAAAGTAGTGCCAAGCGTGTGCCTGTGTCATGTAAAGGGCCGGCTGGCTTGAGCGTTAAAGGGTGCTGTAACCCCCAAAGTACACTCCAGTTCAAACCAAAAAAAAAATTATTTTCTGTGTTTGTGAATTGTGTGCGCAGTAGCCGCACGTGCATCAACAAAGTAGTGCCAAGCGTGCGCCTGTGTCATAAGTAAAGGGCCGGCTGGCTTGACCGTTAAGGGTGCTGTAACCCCCGAAAGTACACTCCAGTCCAATCCAAAAAAAAAATTATTTTCTGTGTTTGTGAATTGTGTGCGCAGTAGCCGCACGTGCATCAACAAAGTAGTGCCAAGCGTGCGCCTGTGTCATAAGTAAAGGGCCGGCTGGCTTGACCGTTAAGGGTGCTGTAACCCCCGAAAGTACACTCCAGTCCAAACCAAAAAAAAAATTATTTTCTGTGTTTGTGAATTGTGTGCGCAGTAGCCGCACGTGCATCAACAAAGTAGTGCCAAGCGTGCGCCTGTGTCATAAGTAAAGGGCCGGCTGGCTTGACCGTTAAGGGTGCTGTAACCCCTGAAAGTACACTCCAGTCCAAACCAAAAAAAAAATTATTTTCTGTGTTTGTGAATTGTGTGCGCAGTAGCCGCACGTGCATCAACAAAGTAGTGCCAAGCGTGCGCCTGTGTCATAAGTAAATGGCCGGCTGGCTTGACCGTTAAGGGTGCTGTAACCCCCGAAAGTACACTCCAGTCCAAACCAAAAAAAAGATTATTTTCTGTGTTTGTGAATTGTGTGCGCAGTAGCCCCACGTGCATCAACAAAGTAGTGCCAAGCGTGCGCCTGTGTCATAAGTAAAGGGACGGCTGGCTTGACCGTTAAAGGGTGCTGTAACCCCCAAAGTACACTCCAGTCCAAACCAAAAAAAAAAATATTTTCTGTGTTTGTGAATTGTGTGCGCAGTAGCCGCACGTGCATCAACAAAGTAGTGCCAAGCGTGTGCCTGTGTCATAAGTAAAGGGCCGGCTGGCTTGACCGTTAAAGGGTGCTGTAACCCCCGAAAGTACACTCCAGTTCAAACCAAAAAAAAAAATATTTTCTGTGTTTGTGAATTGTGTGCGCAGTAGCCGCACGTGCATCAACAAAGTAGTGCCAAGCGTGCGTCTGTGTCATAAGTAAAGGGCCGGCTGGCTTGACCGTTAAGGGTGCTGTAACCCCCGAAAGTGCACTCCAGTCCAAACCAAAAAAAAAATTATTTTCTGTGTTTGTGAATTGTGTGCGCAGTAGCCGCACGTGCATCAACAAAGTAGTGCCAAGCGTGCGCCTGTGTCATAAGTAAAGGGCCGGCTGGCTTGACCGTTAAGGGTGCTGTAACCCCCGAAAGTACACTCCAGTCCAAACCAAAAAAAAAATTATTTTCTGTGTTTGTGAATTGTGTGCGCAGTAGCCGCACGTGCATCAACAAAGTAGTGCCAAGCGTGCACCTGTGTCATAAGTAAAGGGCCGGCTGGCTTGACCGTTAAGGGTGCTGTAACCCCCGAAAGTACACTCCAGTCCAAACCAAAAAAAAAATTATTTTCTGTGTTTGTGAATTGTGTGCGCAGTAGCCGCACGTGCATCAACAAAGTAGTGCCAAGCGTGCGCCTGTGTCATAAGTAAAGGGCCGGCTGGCTTGACCATTAAAGTGTGCTGTAACCCCCAAAGTACACTCAAGTCCAAACCAAAAAAAAAATTATTTTCTGTGTTTGTGAATTGTGTGCGCAGTTGCCGCACGTGCATCAACAAAGTAGTGCCAAGCGTGCGCCTGTGTCATAAGTAAAGGGCCGGCTGGCTTGACCGTTAAGGGTGCTGTAACCCCCGAAAGTACACTCCAGTCCAAACCAAAAAAAAAATTATTTTCTGTGTTTGTGAATTGTGTGCGCAGTAGCCGCACATGCATCAACAAAGTAGTGCCAAGCGTGCGCCTGTGTCATAAGTAAAGGGCTGGCTGGCTTGAACGTTAAGGTTGCTGTAACCCCCGAAAGTACACTCCAGTCCAAACCAAAAAAAAAATAATTTTCTGTGTTTGTGAATTGTGTGCGCTGTAGCCGCACGTGCATCAACAAAGTAGTGCCAAGCGTGCGCCTGTGTCATAAGTAAAGGGCCGGCTGGCTTGACCGTTAAGGGTGCTGTAACCCCCGAAAGTACACTCCAGTCCAAACCAAAAAAAAAATTATTTTCTGTGTTTGTGAATTGTGTGCGCAGTAGCCGCATGTGCATCAACAAAGTAGTGCCAAGCGTGCGCCTGTGTCATAAGTAAAGGGCCGGCTGGCTTGACCGTTAAGGGTGCTGTAACCCCCGAAAGTACACTCCAGTCCAAACCAAAAAAAAGATTATTTTCTGTGTTTGTGAATTGTGTGCGCAGTAGCCGCACGTGCATCAACAAAGTAGTGCCAAGCGTGCGCCTGTGTCTTTAGTAAAGGGCCAGCTGGCTTGACCGTTAAGGGTGCTGTAACCCCCGAAAGTACACTTCAGTCCAAACCAAAAAAAAAATTATTTTCTGTGTTTGTGAATTGTGTGCGCAGTAGCCGCACGTGCATCAACAAAGTAGTGCCAAGCGTGCGCCTGTGTCATAAGTAAAGGGCCGGCTGGCTTGACCGTTAAGGGTGCTGTAACCCCCGAAAGAACACTCCAGTCCAAACCAAGAAAATTTTTTTTTCTGTATTTGTGAATTGTGTGCGCAGTAGCCGCACGTGCATCAACAAAGTAGTGCCAAGCGTGCGCCTGTGTCATAAGTAAAGGGCCGGCTGGCTTGACCGTTAAGGGTGCTGTAACCCCCGAAAGTACACTCCAGTCCAAACCAAAAAAAAAATAATTTTCTGTGTTTGTGAATTGTGTGCGCTGTAGCCGCACGTGCATCAACAAAGTAGTGCCAAGCGTGCGCCTGTGTCATAAGTAAAGGGCCGGCTGGCTTGACCGTTAAGGGTGCTGTAACCCACGAAAGTACACTCCAGTCCAAACCAAAAAAAAAATTATTTTCTGTGTTTGTGAATTGTGTGCGCAGTAGCTGCACGTGCATCAACAAAGTAGTGCCAAACGTGCGCCTGTGTCATAAGTAAAGGGCCGGCTGGCTTGACCGTTTAAAGGGTGCTGTAACCCCCAAAGTACTCTCCTGTCCAAACCAAAAAAAAAATTATTTTCTGTGTTTGTGAATTGTGTGCGCAGTTGCCGCACGTGCATCAACAAAGTAGTGGCAAGCGTGCGCCTGTGTCATAAGTAAAGGGCCGGCTGGCTTGACCGTTAAGGGTGCTGTAACCCCCGAAAGTACACTCCAGTCCAAACCAAAAAAAAAATTATTTTCTGTGTTTGTGAATTGTGTGCGCAGTAGCCGCACGTGCATCAACAAAGTAGTGCCAAGCGTGCGCCTGTGTCATAAGTAAAGGGCCAGCTGGCTTGACCGTTAAGGGTGCTGTAACCCCCGAAAGTACACTCCAGTCCAAACCAAAAAAAAAATTATTTTCTGTGTTTGTGAATTGTGTGCGCAGTAGCCGCACGTGCATCAACAAAGTAGTGCCAAGCGTGCGCCTGTGTCATAAGTAAAGGGCCGGCTGGCTTGACCGTTAAGGGTGCTGTAACCACCGAAAGTACACTCCAGTCCAAACCAAAAAAAAAATATTTTCTGTGTTTGTGAATTGTGTGCGCAGTAGCCGCACGTGCATCAACAAAGTAGTGCCAAGCGTGCGCCTGTGTCATAAGTAAAGGGCCGGCTGGCTTGACCGTTAAGGTTGCTGTAACCCCCGAAAGTACACTCCAGTCCAAACCAAAATAAAAATTATTTTCTGTGTTTGTGAATTGTGTGCGCAGTAGCCGCACGTGCATCAACAAAGTAGTGCTAAGCATGCGCCTGTGTCATAAGTAAAGGGCCAGCTGGCTTGACCGTTAAGGGTGCTGTAACCCCCGAAAGTACACTCCAGTCCAAACCCAAAAAAAAATAATTTTCTGTGTTTGTGAATTGTGTGCGCAGTAGCCGCACGTGCATCAACAAAGTAGTGCCAAGCGTGCGCCTGTGTCATAAGTAAAGGGCCGGCTGGCTTGACCGTTAAGGGTGCTGTAACCCCCGAAAGTACACTCCAGTCCAAACCAAAAAAAAAATTATTTTCTGTGTTTGTGAATTGTGTGCGCAGTAGCCGCACGTGCATCAACAAAGTAGTGCCAAGCGTGCGCCTGTGTCATAAGTAAAGGGCCGGCTGGCTTGACCGTTAAGGGTGCTGTAACCCCCGAAAGTACACTCCAGTCCAAACCAAAAAAAAGATTATTTTCTGTGTTTGTGAATTGTGTGCGCAGTAGCCGCACGTGCATCAACAAAGTAGTGCCAAGCGTGCGCCTGTGTCATAAGTAAAGGGCCGGCTGGCTTGACCGTTAAAGTGTGCTGTAACCCCCAAAGTACACTCCAGTCCAAACCAAAAAATAAAATATTTTCTGGGTTTGTGAATTGTGTGCACAGTAGCCGCACGTGCATCAACAAAGTAGTGCCAAGCGTGTGCCTGTGACATAAGTAAAGGGCCGGCTGGCTTGACCGTTAAAGGGTGCTGTAACCCCCAAAGTACACTCCAGTTCAAACCAAAAAAAAAATTATTTTCTGTGTTTGTGAATTGTGTGCGCAGTAGCCGCACGTGCATCAACAAAGTAGTGCCAAGCGTGCGCCTGTGTCATAAGTAAAGGGCCGGCTGGCTTGACCGTTAAGGGTGCTGTAACCCCCGAAAGTACACTCCAGTCCAAACCAAAAAAAAAAATATTTTCTGTGTTTGTGAATTGTGTGCGCAGTAGCCGCACGTGCATCAACAAAGTAGTGCCAAGCGTGCGCCTGTGTCATAAGTAAAGGGCCGGCTGGCTTGACCGTTAAGGGTGCTGTAACCCCCGAAAGTACACTCCAGTCCAAACCAAAAAAAAAAATATTTTCTGTGTTTGTGAATTGTGTGCGCAGTAGCCGCACGTGCATCAACAAAGTAGTGCCAAGCGTGCGCCTGTGTCATAAGTAAAGGGCCGGCTGGCTTGACCGTTAAGGGTGCTGTAACCCCCGAAAGTACACTCCAGTCCAAACCAAAAAAAAAAATATTTTCTGTGTTTGTGAATTGTGTGCGCAGTAGCCGCACGTGCATCAACAAAGTAGTGCCAAGCGTGCGCCTGTGTCATAAGTAAAGGGCCGGCTGGCTTGACCATTAAAGGGTGCTGTAACCCCCAAAGTACACTCCAGTCCAAACCAAAAAATAAAATATTTTCTGGGTTTGTGAATTGTGTGCACAGTAGCCGCACGTGCATCAACAAAGTAGTGCCAAGCGTGTGCCTGTGTCATAAGTAAAGGGCCGGCTGGCTTGACCGTTAAAGGGTGCTGTAACCCCCAAAGTACACTCCAGTTCAAACCAAAAAAAAAATTATTTTCTGTGTTTGTGAATTGTGTGCGCAGTAGCCGCACGTGCATCAACAAAGTAGTGCCAAGCGTGCGCCTGTGTCATAAGTAAAGGGCCGGCTGGCTTGACCGTTAAGGGTGCTGTAACCCCCGAAAGTACACTCCAGTCCAAACCAAAAAAAAAAATATTTTCTGTGTTTGTGAATTGTGTGCGCAGTAGCCGCACGTGCATCAACAAAGTAGTGCCAAGCGTGCGCCTGTGTCATAAGTAAAGGGCCGGCTGGCTTGACCGTTAAGGGTGCTGTAACCCCCGAAAGTACACTCCAGTCCAAACCAAAAAAAAAAATATTTTCTGTGTTCGTGAATTGTGTGCGCAGTAGCCGCACGTGCATCAACAAAGTAGTGCCAAGCGTGCGCCTGTGTCATAAGTAAAGGGCCGGCTGGCTTGACCATTAAAGGGTGCTGTAACCCCCAAAGTACACTCCAGTCCAAACCAAAAAATAAAATATTTTCTGGGTTTGTGAATTGTGTGCACAGTAGCCGCACGTGCATCAACAAAGTAGTGCCAAGCGTGTGCCTGTGTCATAAGTCAAGGGCCGGCTGGCTTGACCGTTAAAGGGTGCTGTAACCCCCAAAGTACACTCCAGTTCAAACCAAAAAAAAAATTATTTTCTGTGTTTGTGAATTGTGTGCGCAGTAGCCGCACGTGCATCAACAAAGTAGTGCCAAGCGTGCGCCTGTGTCATAAGTAAAGGGCCGGCTGGCTTGACCGTTAAGGGTGCTGTAACCCCCGAAAGTACACTCCAGTCCAAACCAAAAAAAAAAATATTTTCTGTGTTTGTGAATTGTGTGCGCAGTAGCCGCACGTGCATCAACAAAGTAGTGCCAAGCGTGCGCCTGTGTCATAAGTAAAGGGCCGGCTGGCTTGACCGTTAAGGGTGCTGTAACCCCCGAAAGTACACTCCAGTCCAAACCAAAAAAAAAAATATTTTCTGTGTTTGTGAATTGTGTGCGCAGTAGCCGCACGTGCATCAACAAAGTAGTGCCAAGCGTGCGCCTGTGTCATAAGTAAAGGGCCGGCTGGCTTGACCATTAAAGGGTGCTGTAACCCCCAAAGTACACTCCAGTCCAAACCAAAAAATAAAATATTTTCTGGGTTTGTGAATTGTGTGCACAGTAGCCGCACGTGCATCAACAAAGTAGTGCCAAGCGTGTGCCTGTGTCATAAGTAAAGGGCCGGCTGGCTTGACCGTTAAAGGGTACTGTAACCCCCAAAGTACACTCCAGTTCAAACCAAAAAAAAAATTATTTTCTGTGTTTGTGAATTGTGTGCGCAGTAGCCGCACGTGCATCAACAAAGTAGTGCCAAGCGTGCGCCTGTGTCATAAGTAAAGGGCCGGCTGGCTTGACCGTTAAGGGTGCTGTAACCCCCGAAAGTACACTCCAGTCCAAACCAAAAAAAAAATTATTTTCTGTGTTTGTGAATTGTGTGCGCAGTAGCCGCACGTGCATCAACAAAGTAGTGCCAAGCGTGCGCCTGTGTCATAAGTAAAGGGCCGGCTGGCTTGACCGTTAAGGGTGCTGTAACCCCCGAAAGTACACTCCAGTCCAAACCAAAAAAAAGATTATTTTCTGTGTTTGTGAATTGTGTGCGCAGTAGCCGCACGTGCATCAACAAAGTAGTGCCAAGCGTGCGCCTGTGTCATAAGTAAAGGGCCGGCTGGCTTGACCATTAAAGGGTGCTGTAACCCCCAAAGTACACTCCAGTCCAAACCAAAAAATAAAATATTTTCTGGGTTTGTGAATTGTGTGCACAGTAGCCGCACGTGCATCAACAAAGTAGTGCCAAGCGTGTGCCTGTGTCATAAGTAAAGGGCCGGCTGGCTTGACCGTTAAAGGGTGCTGTAACCCCCAAAGTACACTCCAGTTCAAACCAAAAAAAAAATTATTTTCTGTGTTTGTGAATTGTGTGCGCAGTAGCCGCACGTGCATCAACAAAGTAGTGCCAAGCGTGCGCCTGTGTCATAAGTAAAGGGCCGGCTGGCTTGACCGTTAAGGGTGCTGTAACCCCCGAAAGTACACTCCAGTCCAAACCAAAAAAAAAAATATTTTCTGTGTTTGTGAATTGTGTGCGCAGTAGCCGCACGTGCATCAACAAAGTAGTGCCAAGCGTGCGCCTGTGTCATAAGTAAAGGGCCGGCTGGCTTGACCGTTAAGGGTGCTGTAACCCCCGAAAGTACACTCCAGTCCAAACCAAAAAAAAAAATATTTTCTGTGTTTGTGAATTGTGTGCGCAGTAGCCGCACGTGCATCAACAAAGTAGTGCCAAGCGTGCGCCTGTGTCATAAGTAAAGGGCCGGCTGGCTTGACCGTTAAGGGTGCTGTAACCCCCGAAAGTACACTCCAGTCCAAACCAAAAAAAAAATTATTTTCTGTGTTTGTGAATTGTGTGCGCAGTAGCCGCACGTGCATCAACAAAGTAGTGCCAAGCGTGCGCCTGTGTCATAAGTAAAGGGCCGGCTGGCTTGACCATTAAAGGGTGCTGTAACCCCCAAAGTACACTCCAGTCCAAACCAAAAAAAAAATTATTTTCTGTGTTTGTGAATTGTGTGCGCAGTTGCCGCACGTGCATCAACAAAGTAGTGCCAAGCGTGCGCCTGTGTCATAAGTAAAGGGCCGGCTGGCTTGACCGTTAAGGGTGCTGTAACCCCCGAAAGTACACTCCAGTCCAAACCCCAAAAAAAATTATTTTCTGTGTTTGTGAATTGTGTGCGCTGTAGCCGCACGTGCATCAACAAAGTAGTGCCAAGCGTGCGCCTGTGTCATAAGTAAAGGGCCGGCTGGCTTGACCGTTAAGGGTGCTGTAACCCCCGAAAGTACACTCCAGTCCAAACCTAAAAAAAAATTATTTTCTGTGTTTGTGAATTGTGTGCGCAGTAGCCGCATGTGCATCAACAAAGTAGTGCCAAGCGTGCGCCTGTGTCATAAGTAAAGGGCCGGCTGGCTTGACCGTTAAGGGTGCTGTAACCCCCGAAAGTACACTCCAGTCCAAACCAAAAAAATAAATATTTTCTGTGTTTGTGAATTGTGTGCGCAGTTGCCGCACGTGCATCAACAAAGTAGTGCCAAGCGTGCGCCTGTGTCATAAGTAAAGGGCCGGCTGGCTTGACCATTAAGGGTGCTGTAACCCCCGAAAGAACACTCCAGTCCAAACCAAAAAATTTTTTTTTCCTGTATTTGTGAATTGTGTGCGCAGTAGCCGCACGTGCATCAACAAAGTAGTGCCAAGCGTGCGCCTGTGTCATAAGTAAAGGGCCGGCTGGCTTGACCGTTAAGGGTGCTGTAACCCCCGAAAGTACACTACAGTCCAAAACAAAAAAAAAAATTATTTTCTGTGTTTGTGAATTGTGTGCGCAGTAGCCGCACGTGCATCAACAAAGTAGTGCCAAGCGTGCGCCTGTGTCATAAGTAAAGGGCCGGCTGGCTTGAACGTTAAGGTTGCTGTAACCCCCGAAAGTACACTCCAGTCCAAACCAAAAAAAAAATTATTTTCTGTGTTTGTGAATTGTGTGCGCTGTAGCCGCACGTGCATCAACAAAGTAGTGCCAAGCGTGCGCCTGTGTCATAAGTAAAGGGCCGGCTGGCTTGACCATTAAGGGTGCTGTAACCCCCGAAAGTACACTCCAGTCCAAACCAAAAAAAACTTATTTTCTGTGTTTTTGAATTGTGTGCGCAGTAGCTGCACGTGCATCAACAAAGTAGTGCCAAGCGTGCGCCTGTGTCATAAGTAAAGGGCCGGCTGGCTTGACCGTTAAAGGGTGCTGTAACCCCCAAAGTACTCTCCAGTCCAAACCAAAAAAAAAATTATTTTCTGTTTTTGTGAATTGTGTGCGCAGTAGCCGCACGTGCATCAACAAAGTAGTGCCAAGCGTGCGCCTGTGTCATAAGTAAAGGGCCGGCTGGCTTGACCGTTAAGGGTGCTGTAACCCCCGAAAGTACACTCCAGTCCAAACCAAAAAAAAAATTATTTTCTGTGTTTGTGAATTGTGTGCGCAGTAGCTGCACGTGCATCAACAAAGTAGTGCCAAGCGTGCGCCTGTGTCATAAGTAAAGGGCCGGCTGGCTTGACCGTTAAGGGTGCTGTAACCCCCGAAAGTACACTCCAGTCCAAACCAAAAAAAAAATTATTTTCTGTGTTTGTGAATTGTGTGCGCAGTAGCCACACGTGCATCAACAAAGTAGTGCCAAGCGTGCGCCTGTGTCATAAGTAAAGGGCCAGCTGGCTTGACCGTTAAGGGTGCTGTAACCCCCGAAAGTACACTCCAGTCCAAACCAAAAAAAAAATATTTTCTGTGTTTGTGAATTGTGTGTGCAGTAGCCGCACGTGCATCAACAAAGTAGTGCCAAGCGTGCGCCTGTGTCATAAGTAAAGGGCCAGCTGGCTTGACCGTTAAGGTTGCTGTAACCCCCGAAAGTACACTCCAGTCCAAACCAAAATAAAAATTATTTTCTGTGTTTGTGAATTGTGTGCGCAGTAGCCGCACGTGCATCAACAAAGTAGTGCTAAGCGTGCGCCTGTGTCATAAGTAAAGGGCCAGCTGGCTTGACCGTTAAGGGTGCTGTAACCCCCGAAAGTACACTCCAGTCCAAACCAAAAAAAAAATAATTTTCTGTGTTTGTGAATTGTGTGCGCAGTAGCCGCACGTGCATCAACAAAGTAGTGCCAAGCGTGTGCCTGTGTCATAAGTAAAGGGCCGGCTGGCTTGACCGTTAAGGGTGCTGTAACCCCCGAAAGAACACTCCAGTCCAAACCAAAAAAAAATTTTTTTCTGTATTTGTGAATTGTGTGCGCAGTAGCCGCACGTGCATCAACAAAGTAGTGCCAAGCGTGCGCCTGTGTCATAAGTAAAGGGCCGGCTGGCTTGACCGTTAAGGGTGCTGTAACCCCCGAAAGTACACTCCAGTCCAAACCAAAAAAAAAATTATTTTCTGTGTTTGTGAATTGTGTGCGCAGTAGCCGCATGTGCATCAACAAAGTAGTGCCAAGCGTGCGCCTGTGTCATAAGTAAAGGGCCGGCTGGCTTGACCGTTAAGGGTGCTGTAACCCCCGAAAGTACACTCCAGTCCAAACCAAAAAAAAAATTATTTTCTGTGTTTGTGAATTGTGTGCGCAGTAGCCGCACGTGCATCAACAAAGTAGTGCTAAGCGTGCGCCTGTGTCTTAAGTAAAGGGCCAGCTGGCTTGACCGTTAAGGCTGCTGTAACCCCCGAAAGTACACTCCAGTCCAAACCAAAAAAAAAATTATTTTCTGTGTTTGTGAATTGTGTGCGCAGTAGCCGCACGTGCATCAACAAAGTAGTGCCAAGCGTGCGCCTGTGTCATAAGTAAAGGGCCGGCTGGCTTGACCGTTAAGGGTGCTGTAACCCCCGAAAGAACACTCCAGTCCAAACCAAAAAAATTTTTTTTTCTGTATTTGTGAATTGTGTGCGCAGTAGCCGCACGTGCTTCAACAAAGTAGTGTCAAGCGTGCGCCTGTGTCATAAGTAAAGGGCCGGCTGGCTTGACCGTTAAGGGTGCTGTAACCCCCGAAAGTACACTCCAGTCCAAACCAAAAAAAAAATTATTTTCTGTGTTTGTGAATTGTGTGCGCAGTAGCCGCACGTGCATCAACAAAGTAGTGCCAAGCGTGCGCCTGTGTCATAAGTAAAGGGCCGGCTGGCTTGAACGTTAAGGTTGCTGTAACCCCCGAAAGTACACTCCAGTCCAAACCAAAAAAAAAATTATTTTCTGTGTTTGTGAATTGTGTGCGCAGTAGCCGCACGTGCATCAACAAAGTAGTGCCAAGCGTGAGCCTGTGTCATAAGTAAAGGGCCGGCTGGCTTGACCGTTAAGGGTGCTGTAACCCCCGAAAGTACACTCCAGTCCAAACCAAAAAAAAAATTATTTTCTGTGTTTGTGAATTGTGTGCGCAGTAGCCGCACGTGCATCAACAAAGTAGTGCCAAGCGTGCGCCTGTGTCATAAGTAAAGGGCCGGCTGGCTTGACCGTTAAGGGTGCTGTAACCCCCGAAAGTACACTCCAGTCCAAACCAAAAAAAAAATATTTTCTGTGTTTGTGAATTGTGTGTGCAGTAGCCGCACGTGCATCAACAAAGTAGTGCCAAGCGTGCGCCTGTGTCATAAGTAAAGGGCCGGCTGGCTTGACCGTTAAGGTTGCTGTAACCCCCGAAAGTACACTCCAGTCCAAACCAAAATAAAAATTATTTTCTGTGTTTGTGAATTGTGTGCGCAGTAGCCGCACGTGCATCAACAAAGTAGTGCCAAGCGTGCGCCTGTGTCATAAGTAAAGGGCCGGCTGGCTTGACCGTTAAGGGTGCTGTAACCCCGAAAGAACACTCCAGTCCAAACCCAAAAAATTTTTTTTTCTGTATTTGTGAATTGTGTGCGCAGTAGCCGCACGTGCATCAACAAAGTAGTGCCAAGCGTGCGCCTGTGTCATAAGTAAAGGGCCGGCTGGCTTGACCGTCAAGGGTGCTGTAACCCCCGAAAGTACACTCCAGTCCAAACCAAAAAAAAAAATATTTTCTGTGTTTGTGAATTGTGTGCGCAGTAGCCGCATGTGCATCAACAAAGTAGTGCCAAGCGTGCGCCTGTGTCATAAGTAAAGGGCCGGCTGGCTTGACCGTTAAGGGTGCTGTAACCCCCGAAAGTACACTCCAGTCCAAACCAAAAAAAAAATTATTTTCTGTGTTTGTGAATTGTGTGCGCAGTAGCCGCACATGCATCAACAAAGTAGTGCTAAGCGTGCGCCTGTGTCTTAAGTAAAGGGCCAGCTGGCTTGACCGTTAAGGGTGCTGTAACCCCCGAAAGTACACTCCAGTCCAAACCAAAAAAAAAATTATTTTCTGTGTTTGTGAATTGTGTGCGCAGTAGCCGCACGTGCATCAACAAAGTAGTGCCAAGCGTGCGCCTGTGTCATAAGTAAAGGGCCGGCTGGCTTGACCGTTAAGGGTGCTGTAACCCCCGAAAGAACACTCCAGTCCAAACCAAAAAAAAAAATGTTTCTGTATTTGTGAATTGTGTGCGCAGTAGCCGCACGTGCTTCAACAAAGTAGTGTCAAGCGTGCGCCTGTGTCATAAGTAAAGGGCCGGCTGGCTTGACCGTTAAGGGTGCTGTAACCCCCGAAAGTACACTCCAGTCCAAACCAAAAAAAAAATTATTTTCTGTGTTTGTGAATTGTGTGCGCAGTAGCCGCACGTGCATCAACAAAGTAGTGCCAAGCGTGCGCCTGTGTCATAAGTAAAGGGCCGGCTGGCTTGAACGTTAAGGTTGCTGTAACCCCCGAAAGTACACTCCAGTCCAAACCAAAAAAAAAATTATTTTCTGTGTTTGTGAATTGTGTGCGCAGTAGCCGCACGTGCATCAACAAAGTAGTGCCAAGCGTGCGCCTGTGTCATAAGTAAAGGGCCGGCTGGCTTGACTGTTAAGGGTGCTGTAACCCCCGAAAGTACACTCCAGTCCAAACCAAAAAAAAAATTATTTTCTGTGTTTGTGAATTGTGTGCGCAGTAGCTGCACGTGCATCAACAAAGTAGTGCCAAACGTGCGCCTGTGTCATAAGTAAAGGGCCGGCTGGCTTGACCGTTAAAGGGTGCTGTAACCCCCAAAGTACTCTCCAGTCCAAACCAAAAAAAAAATTATTTTCTGTGTTTGTGAATTGTGTGCGCAGTAGCCGCACGTGCATCAACAAAGTAGTGCCAAGCATGCGCCTGTGTCATAAGTAAAGGGCCGGCTGGCTTGACCGTTAAGGGTGCTGTAACCCCCGAAAGTACACTCCAGTCCAAACCAAAAAAAAAATTATTTTCTGTGTTTGTGAATTGTGTGCGCAGTAGCCGCACGTGCATCAACAAAGTAGTGCCAAGCGTGCGCCTGTGTCATAAGTAAAGGGCCGGCTGGCTTGACCGTTAAGGGTGCTGTAACCCCCGAAAGTACACTCCAGTCCAAACCAAAAAAAAAATTATTTTCTGTGTTTGTGAATTGTGTGCGCAGTAGCCGCACGTGCATCAACAAAGTAGTGCCAAGCGTGCGCCTGTGTCATAAGTAAAGGGCCGGCTGGCTTGACCGTTAAGGGTGCTGTAACCCCCGAAAGTACACTCCAGTCCAAACCAAAAAAAAAATATTTTCTGTGTTTGTGAATTGTGTGCGCAGTAGCCGCACGTGCATCAACAAAGTAGTGCCAAGCGTGCGCCTGTGTCATAAGTAAAGGGCCGGCTGGCTTGACCGTTAAGGTTGCTGTAACCCCCGAAAGTACACTCCAGTCCAAACCAAAAAAAAAATTATTTTCTGTGTTTGTGAATTGTGTGCGCAGTAGCCGCACGTGCATCAACAAAGTAGTGCTAAGCGTGCGCCTGTGTCATAAGTAAAGGGCCAGCTGGCTTGACCGTTAAGGGTGCTGTAACCCCCGAAATTACACTCCAGTCCAAACCAAGAAAAAAATAATTTTCTGTGTTTGTGAATTGTGTGCGCAGTAGCCGCACGTGCATCAACAAAGTAGTGCCAAGCGTGCGCCTGTGTCATAAGTAAAGGGCCGGCTGGCTTGACCGTTAAGGGTGCTGTAACCCCCGAAAGAACACTCCAGTCCAAACCAAAAAAATTTTTTTTTCTGTATTTGTGAATTGTGTGCGCAGTAGCCGCACGTGCATCAACAAAGTAGTGCCAAGCGTGCGCCTGTGTCATAAGTAAAGGGCCGGCTGGCTTGACCGCTAAGGGTACTGTAACCCCCGAAAGTACACTCCAGTCCAAACCAAAAAAAAAAATATTTTCTGTGTTTGTGAATTGTGTGCGCAGTAGCCGCACGTGCATCAACAAAGTAGTGCCAAGCGTGCGCCTGTGTCATAAGTAAAGGGCCGGCTGGCTTGACCGTTAAGGGTGCTGTAACCCCCGAAAGTACACTCCAGTCCAAACCAAAAAAAAAATTATTTTCTGTGTTTGTGAATTGTGTGCGCAGTAGCCGCACGTGCATCAACAAAGTAGTGCCAAGCGTGCGCCTGTGTCATAAGTAAAGGGCCGGCTGGCTTGACCGTTAAGGGTGCTGTAACCCCCGAAAGTACACTCCAGTCCAAACCAAAAAAAAAATATTTTCTGTGTTTGTGAATTGTGTGCGCAGTAGCCGCACGTGCATCAACAAAGTAGTGCCAAGCGTGCGCCTGTGTCATAAGTAAAGGGCCGGCTGGCTTGACCGTTAAGGTTGCTGTAACCCCCGAAAGTACACTCCAGTCCAAACCAAAAAAAAAATTATTTTCTGTGTTTGTGAATTGTGTGCGCAGTAGCCGCACGTGCATCAACAAAGTAGTGCTAAGCGTGCGCCTGTGTCATAAGTAAAGGGCCAGCTGGCTTGACCGTTAAGGGTGCTGTAACCCCCGAAATTACACTCCAGTCCAAACCAAGAAAAAAATAATTTTCTGTGTTTGTGAATTGTGTGCGCAGTAGCCGCACGTGCATCAACAAAGTAGTGCCAAGCGTGCGCCTGTGTCATAAGTAAAGGGCCGGCTGGCTTGACCGTTAAGGGTGCTGTAACCCCCGAAAGAACACTCCAGTCCAAACCAAAAAAATTTTTTTTTCTGTATTTGTGAATTGTGTGCGCAGTAGCCGCACGTGCATCAACAAAGTAGTGCCAAGCGTGCGCCTGTGTCATAAGTAAAGGGCCGGCTGGCTTGACCGCTAAGGGTACTGTAACCCCCGAAAGTACACTCCAGTCCAAACCAAAAAAAAAAATATTTTCTGTGTTTGTGAATTGTGTGCGCAGTAGCCGCCCGTGCATCAACAAAGTAGTGCCAAGCGTGCGCCTGTGTCATAAGTAAAGGGCCGGCTGGCTTGACCGTTAAGGGTGCTGTAACCCCCGAAAGTACACTCCAGTCCAAACCAAAAAAAAAATTATTTTCTGTGTTTGTGAATTGTGTGCGCAGTAGCCGCACGTGCATCAACAAAGTAGTGCCAAGCGTGCGCCTGTGTCATAAGTAAAGGGCCGGCTGGCTTGACTGTTAAGGGTGCTGTAACCCCCGAAAGTACACTTCAATCCAAACCAAAAAAAAATTTATTTTCTGTGTTTGTGAATTGTGTGCGCAGTAGCCGCACGTGCATCAACAAAGTAGTGCCAAGTGTGCGCCTGTGTCATAAGTAAAGGGCCGGCTGGCTTGACCATTAAGGGTGCTGTAACCCCCGAAAGTACACTCCAGTCCAAACCAAAAAAAAAATTATTTTCTGTGTTTGTGAATTGTGTGCGCAGTATCCGCACGTGCATCAACAAAGTAGTGCCAAGCGTGCGCCTGTGTCATAAGCAAAGGGCCGGCTGGCTTGACCATTAAGGGTGCTGTAACCCCCGAAAGTACACTCCAATCCAAACCAAAAAAAAATTATTTTCTGTGTTTGTGAATTGTGTGCGCAGTAGCCGCACGTGCATCAACAAAGTAGTGCCAAGCGTGCGCCTGTGTCATAAGTAAAGGGCCGGCTGGCTTGAACGTTAAGGGTGCTGTAACCCCCGAAAGTACACTCCAGTCCAAACCAAAAAAAAAATTATTTTCTGTGTTTGTGAATTGTGTGTGCAGTAGCCGCACGTGCATCAACAAAGTAGTGCCAAGCGTGCGCCTGTGTCATAAGTAAAGGGCCGGCTGGCTTGACCGTTAAGGGTGCTGTAACCCCGAAAGTACACTCCAGTCCACACCAAAAAAAAAATTATTTTCTGTGTTTGTGAATTGTGTGCGCAGTAGCCGCACGTGCTTCAACAAAGTAGTTCCAAGCTTGCGCCTGTGTCATAAGTAAAGGGCCGGCTGGCTTGACCATTAAGGGTGCTGTAACCCCCGAAAGTACACTCCAGTCCAAACCAAAAAAAAAATTATTTTCTGTGTTTGTGAATTGTGTGCGCAGTAGCCGCACGTGCATCAACAAAGTAGTGCCAAGCGTGCGCCTGTGTCATAAGTAAAGGGCCGGCTGGCTTGACCGTTAAAGGGTGCTGTAACCCCCAAAGTACACTCCAGTCCAAACCAAAAAAAAAATTATTTTCTGTGTTTGTGAATTGTGTGCGCAGTAGCCGCACGTGCATCAACAAAGTAGTGCCAAGCGTGCGCCTGTGTCATAAGTAAAGGGCCGGCTGGCTTGACCATTAACGGGTGCTGTAACCCCCAAAGTACACTCCAGTCCAAACCAAAAAAAAAATTATTTTCTGTGTTTAGCCGCACGTATATATCAAATCGATATAACATAAATGGAGGACCAAACTTTCTCCGATAAAAATAAAATAGAGAAAGATCAAGAACCACTTCCTCCTAGTGCTGAAGCTGCTGCCACTAGTCATGACATAGACGATAACATGCCATCAACGTCGTCTGCCAAGGCCGATGCCCAATGTCATAGTAGAGGGCACATACAATCCCAAATGGCAAAGTTCAGGAAAATGACCTTGAAAAAGACATTTAAATCAGCTGAAGAGAAACTTAAACTTGCCAATATGCCATTTACGACACGGAGTGGCAAGGAACGGCTAAGGTCGATCCCTAGTATGTTCATGACTAGTGGTTCAGCTTCACATGACGATGGAAGCCCTCCTCCCACTAAAAAAATCAAAAGAGTTAAGCTGGCAAAAGCACAGCAAAGAACTGTGCTTTCTAAGAAGATATCCCAAATCCCCAAGGAGAGTCCATGTGTGGTGGTGGTTGCGATGCCTGACCTTCCCAGCACTGGACGGGAAGAGGTGGCTCTTTCCACCATTTGCACGCCCCCTGCAAGTGCTGAAAGGAGCACCCACAGTCCACTTGCTGATATGCAAATTGAAGATGTCACTGTTGAAGTACAACAGGATGAGGATACTGGTGTAGCTGGCGTTGAGGAGGAAGTTGGCGAGGAGGATTCTGATGTCGTTTGTTTAAATCAGGCTCCGGGGGAGACAGTTGTTGTCTGTGGGATGAAAAAGCCCATCACGGTCATGCCTGGGCAGAAGACCAAACATTCCACCTCTTTGGTCTGGCAATATTTCTATCCAAATCCGGACAACAACTGTCTTGCCATATGTACCATATGTAAAGGTGAAATAAGTAGGGGTAGGGACGTCAACCACCTCGGAACATCCTCCCTTATACGGCACCTGCAGCGCGTTCATAAAAAGTTACTGTCAAGTTCAGAAACTTTGGCTAAGACCGTAAGCAGTCCAGGGACACCTAAATCCCGTTGTCCTGTTGTATCCAAGCACCTGCAAACCACACCGTCAACTCCCTCCTCGTCAATTTCCTCCTTAGTCAGGATCGGAAGTAGTCCTGCAGGCCATGTCACTGGCATGACTGACTCTCCTATCCGGGATTCCTCCGGAGGATCCTGCATTGCTACGCCTCCTGCTGCCGCTGCTTCTGTTGCTGCTGCTGGGAGTTGTTCATCATCCCAGAGAGGAAGTAGGAACACCACTACTTTTACTAAACAATTGACCCTCCAACAGTCCTTAGCGAGGAGGATGAAGTACGACAGCAGTCATCCTGAAGCAAAATGTGTAACTGAGGCCTTGACTGCTATGTTGGTGTTAGACGTGCGTCCGGTATCCGCCATTAGTGCAGTGGGATTTAGACAATTGATGGAGGTAGTGTGTCCCCGGTTCCAAATCCCGTCTAGATTCCACTTCACTAGGCAGGCGATACCGAGACTGTACAGAAACATCAGAAAAAGTGTCCTCAGTGTCCTGAAAAATGCCGTTGTACACAATGTCCACTTAACCACGGACATGTGGACAAGTGGAACAGGGCAGACTAAGGACTATATGACTGTGACAGCCCACTGGGTAGATGTATCACCTTACGCAGCAACAGCAGCAGCGTCACCAGTAGCAGCATCTCATAAACGCCAGCTCGTTACAAGGCAGGCTACACTGTGTATCACCAGTTTCAGTAAGAGGCACACCGCCGACAACCTCTTAGAGAAACTGAGGGAAATCATCGCCCAGTGGCTTACCCCACTTAGACTCTCCTGGGGATTTGTGATATCTGACAATGCCACCAATATTGTGCGGGCATTACATCTGGGCAAATTCCAGCACGTCCCATGTTTTGCTCACACAATAAACTTGGTGGTGCAGAATTTTCTGAAAAGCGACAGGGGCGTGCAGGAGACGCTTTGGTTGGCCCGAAAAATTTCTGCCCACTTTCGCCATTCAGCAACTGCGTGCCGAAGACTGGAGCGCCAGCAAACACTCTTGAACCTGCCCCGCCATCACCTGAAGCAAGAGGTTGTGACGCGGTGGAACTCAACCCTCTATATGCTTCAGAGGATGGAGGAGCAGCAAAAGGCCATACAAGCCTATACATCCACCTATGACATAGGCAAGGAGGGGGTATGCACCTGACTCAAGCGCAGTGGAGAATGATTTCCGTGTTGTGCAAGGTTCTCCAGCCCTTCGAACTTGCCACACGTGAAGTTAGTTCAGACACTGCCAGCTTGAGTCAGGTCATTCCCCTCATCAGGCTTTTGCAGAAGCAGCTGGAGAAAGTGAAGGAGGAGCTAAGACGGAGCGATTCCGCTCGGCATGTGGGACTTGTGGATGAATCCCTTCATTCGCTTTGCCAGGATTCCAGGGTGGTCAATCTGTTGAAATCAGACCACTACATTTTGGCCACCGTGCTCGATCCTAGGTTTAAAGCCTATGTGGTGTCTCTCTTTCCGGCCGACACAAGGCTGCAGAGGTGCAAAGACCTGCTGGTGAACACACTGTCAGCTGAAGCAGAACGTGACACGTCAACGGCTCCTTCTTCATTTTCTCCCGCAACTGGGGCTGCCAGGAAAAAACTTAGGTATCCTAAGCAACCCGCTGGCGGTGATGCAGGGCAGGCAAAACCAAGTTTGGACATCTGGTCTGGACTGAAGGACCTGGCAACAATTTCTGACATGTCTACTGTCACTGCATATGATACTGTCACCATTGACAGAATGGTGGAGGATTACATCGGTGACAGCATCCAAGTAGGCATGTCAGACAGTCCATACCTGTACTGGCAGGAAAAAGAGGCAATTTGGAGGCCCCTGTACAAACTGGCTCTATTTTACCTGAGTTGCCCCCCCTCCAGTGTGTACTCCGAAAGAGTGTTTAGTGCAGCCGGGAACCTTGTCAGCGAAAGGCGTAGGAGGTTGCTTCCAAAGAATGTGGAGAAGATGATGTTCATCAAAATGAATTATCAGCTCTTCCAGGGAGACCAGCCTCCAGAAGGTACAGAGGGACCTGTGGTGGTGGATTCAAGTGGGGACGAGTTAATACTTTGTGAGGATGAGGATGTACACACTGAAGAGGGTGAGGAATCGGTGGATGAGGAGGATGAGGATGACATCTTGCCTCCGTAGAGCCAGTTTGTGCAGGGACACATTAATTGCCAGCTTGTTTTGTGGGGGCCCAAACGAACCAATCATTTCAGCCACAGTTGTGTGGCAGACCCTGGCGCTGAAATGATTGATTTGTTAAAGTGTGCATGTCCTGTTTATACAACATAAGGGTGGGTGGGAGGGCCCAAGGACAATTCCATCTTGCACTTCTTTTTTTTCTTTGCATTATGTACAGTTTGGGGCCTAGTTTTTCTAACTGCCATCCTGTCTGCCACTGCAGTGTCACTCCTAGATGGGTCACGTGTTTGTGCCGCCCACTCGTGTCGCTTAGCATAGTCATCCAGCTACCTCGGTGCAACCTTTTGGACATAAAAACACTATTGTGAGGTGTGAGGTGTTCTGAATAGACTGGAAATGAGTGGAAATTAAGGTTATTGAGGTTAATAATAGCATAGGAGCAGAAAAACCTACAAATTCTGTGATTTTAGCTGTTTTTATGCTTTTTTAAAAAAAAAATACAGATCCAAAACACAAAACCCAGAACCCAAAACACGGAAGGGTGGTTTTGGCAAAACCAATCCAGATCCAAAACACGAAGAAAGATCCAGATCCAAAACCAAAACACAAAACACGAAAAGTGGCCGGTGCACACCCCTAATATTCATAAAAGTAAATATAATAAACAGGTGTCATTTTCTGTAACAGGTCTTTCCAGATCATAATCCTGTCCTTCAACAAGCCATGCTGCCCAGCAGGAATTTGCAGGCCCATAAAACCATAACCAAATTCAGGCAGTGCCACCCAGAAGGATGTTGCTGGTCATCCTTGTGATAATATTGTTTGAAATGTAAATAAAAAAGGGTTACACATATGCATTCAAATCAAAATCATATCATCACAGTTCCTTTTATATGTCAACAGGCCTTAAGTTTGTTGTAAAGTGGTCTGTGTGCAAATCACCACAGGACTCTGGAGAACTGCAGAAGTGTGTCTTAACTCACTGCATTATGCTAAATACTGGCTGCAGAGGCACTCCCTGAATAACAAGTGGAGAGCAGTGATGCAACTTCCTCGCCTTCACATTAAAGCAACACAACATACATCTATAGTTATATGAATGAATTTTGCCTTTCTTAGAGACACCTTTTTAACTAAATCTGTGAGCAGCAACAATAGTAGTTTTTAAAATTTACATAAGGTCTGTCTGAATATTTTACCCTCATTATCTGCTGTCCAAATAATGTTGATATGGAATGGGTATGAAATCCTGGCAGTCAGGATGCCTGCTGTCAATATACTGACAGCGGCATCATGATGCTCAGGATCCTGACAAGGGTTGGGTAAGTATACTTACCCTCCCTCCCTGTCCCGTTAAAACCTCTGTTTCTACATCCTAACACTAACCATCCCCCACCCCATACTAACCCTAACCCTCACCGTTAGTGCCTAAACCTAACCCTCCCCTCTTACTGCTTATACCTAACCCCCCCAGGTGGTGCCTAATCCTAACCCACCCCTGGGGGTACCTAACCCTACCCTCCCCCTCCCCTAGCCTAACCCAGGGTTGGGCTAGAGGAGGGGCAGGTTAGGGTTAGGTGATGCCTAAACCTAACCACCCCCCCATGGCTAAGTCCTAACTAGCCCTGCCATGCTCACGCTCAGAATCCTGGCTGTCAGGATTCTGGTATCGGGATGTCACCTACTGTTGGTATTCTGGCGCAGGTCTTCTAGCCGTGTAGTGGCATTCTGGCACCGGGATTTCTTCAGCCAGGATGCTGCATGTTGGTATAATAATTACATCCCATTAATACAGCTTAAAGTGTGAATTGTTTTGTTAATGGCACATAGTACTTTAGAAAGGACTTACTGATTGTTTTTTGCTGCAAATAACATTACAATGTTTTATTACATAGCCATAGCCTTCTGTGTTTTGAAAAGTAGAAAATGCAGAATGTGAGTTTGTTAACAAATGGACTTTGGTACCTCAAATTTTTTTATTTAATTAGTGTTGTAACCTCAAGTTTTCTGTGTAAAAATAACCTACAACCAGGCATTTTTATTTTTTACAAAGTTTCTAAAAAAAGGGTGACTGCATTACAGAAAATGTGGTGTAAGTATTAACATATATTATTTGTTAAATTACATTTGCCATCTTATTTATTCAAGAGGATGTTCTTATGCTGATCCAGTGGAGACTGAAGGTGTGAGTGCATCTCCTGTTGAGAGAGAAGAGGAACAATTGATGAGTCTAGACCTATAAACAAATATTTCAACACCACTAGGACAAGAGACTGTTCATGTCTCTACTGCATATCCTCCAACTTGAAATCCCTTAAGGGATCCTGTGCTGGAGATGATGGAATTGATTTTAGCATTTCAACAAAAAAAATTAAGTTCCTGGAAACTTAAACACGGCAAAACAAAATTAATCTTTGCCAAATAAGGTGACAACAACACAAGCACACTGCCACTAATGTTTGCTTCAGCACAATAGCCAGAGCTATTGAAGTACCTACCTCTGTGCAGATAAGAAAATGTTCTGGCCTGGAATTAGTAAACAACTCTATAAGGGATTCAATAATAATGTCCTGTCATTAACATCACAAATAGAAGCACATTTTGCACTACTCATAACATCACAAACATCTACCCCCACCACTCCTGCCAGTTTCCAAACTCCTACTCACCCTACTGTGGTGCACACACCAGTGGTGGCTGGCCCAGAGGTAGTCCAGATGTTGTATCACATTCTTCTCTTTCTAAAAGAAAATAAAAGTCAATTGAGTGTGTACAATATCTTGTTTTTATTTTTTTAATTAATAGAATGTTGTATGCTCCCAAATTTATGCATAAGACATGAGAAAACCATATAGCTTTTTCTAATGTGAGATGATATTGTTTTATAATGCCATTAATATTTTCATGTGCTCAGATGTTTTTGTGGTCAACACATTTGGACACCTTAAATGCATTGGTATTGTTTGCAAAATCTTGCCATAACTTTTTTCAAATTATGGGGCATAAAGAACAAAGTATACTACATATGCAGTGACCTCAATAAAGAGTAATAAATACAACACAATAGAACACATAATTCTGCCAGAAAAATACTACCACTAAGCAGTATTATACTTACAGATGAAGTAGCTGTTAATGAGTGCAATTTTAACCTGTCTTCCCCCTACTGTGCTGTGCAACTCGCCACATGGTGCAAAGACCCCTGCTGGTTCACTATCTACCACCACATCTAAGGAGGCAATGCCAGATTGTGGAGATGACAGCAGCAAACCGCAATATCAGAGACTTTAGCCTGGCTATATAGTAACAAACCACCATGATTATCTAGGCACTAGAACCTGGATCTTAAAATTCCAAATGTTCATTCTACCACACATCTGTTAGTTGTGTGGACCTCATTATATTTATTTTTAGCTTGAGTCTGAAGCTGCAACAGAGGTGTCATTAAGCAGGAGTGACACCCATAGCCAGAATCACCTGAAAGCGGGATAAAAAAATTCTACTCTAATACAGGCAAATCACACACACATTTAGATTAGTAAAGTATGAAATATATACAGTACCCATAAGTTATCCTTCCATCATTAAACAATCCTCAAATGTATGATATAAGGATGACTGTCTGAGCATATAGGTATCATAACATGATCCAGGATAGCCCCCTACAACAATCACTATGCACATTTTTGTATCACAGACAACTTGAACATTGAAGGAATGGGCATGATGTCTGTTAAAACCTTCACCCTTTGCCTAGGTGGTCTCAGCACTATTTGTGTGCAGTATTTTGCTCCCAGGACATTATGCATGCCTGTGAGACAGAAAAAGAAATAATACAGTGCTATAATTAAAAATAAGCATGCAGCTTGATAAGATCATCAAAATGTGCTATTTATTAGAAACCTATATGGTAAATTAAGTAATTAAATTATACATAGAAAAAAATACACATGAAAAATAATTTCACAGCTGACGTATTAAGCAGCAGCCAGTTGATGAGATTTGTATCCCAGGAGATAGACCCAAATATAGGACTGCAACAATGATGTCATTGAATTATAAAGGAATCAGTTTTTGTTTTAAAACAAAAATTTCGAGGCCAAGGTGAAATGGAAGCATATTTACCAGTCCATATTAGGTCCCATCAGATATTAGCAAGATGTCCTCACAAGGCTGTATAATCTCCCGGAGTCCTAGGCTGGGTCCGATCATGAGGTATAAATTGCTCAAGGCAGGATAAATGCAGTGCAGGGGTTTTCCTGGTTCCCAATAGGAATTATAGGTCCATGCTTAACGTGTTTTGCTGAGTATCTCCCAGCTTCTTCAGAAGCTGTGAGACTATAGAAAACTACCCATAGCTCATGCCACTGGTTTTCCTATCTGGAAATATACATTCAGGAATACAATGAGGCCTTCAGGGCAAGCAGGACCTGGATGAGATGCCTGGAGAAAATGTGCTGGGTAATGTCTACAACTTTTGAGGTGACTGACTGGAAGTAGCCAGTGGCAAAAAAAGTGCAAAACACACAGCAGCTTGTGCAGGTCTGACACTGCGGGAGAGCAAGCAATATTTGATGTTGGATGAGTTCATACAGATGCATTAAGTTGTTACAGATTAGCCAAAACATCTGTATGACATCACCATCAAACACAACAGTGGCTCCAACCTCAACTCCTAAGTTTTCCCAGCTGGTCATGTTTTGAGGATTTATGTCTGCTGAAGCAGGTGGTGTAATTACTGACCCAGCAAAATAGATTAACTCACTTGTGCATGATTAAAGAGCTGAAATAGAACATTCAGCTTTAGCCTACCTCTGAAAAACCTAGGCTAGTGTATCTGCCACAAAATCTGCTACTGTTGATGGTGATGACCCTCCTCTGGCTCCTGGCTCCTTCTAGTCAGCTGCCTCCAGTATACAAACAGAAACTGCCATTCATGTGGTTTTTATAGAATGCCATTTTACCAACACTTAGGGGTAAATTTACTAAAGTTAGAGTATTTAGAAGTGGAGATGTTGCCCATAGCAACCAATCAGTTTCTACATTTAACTAGCACCTTCCAGAAGATAATAGCTAGAATCTGATTGGCTATGGGCAACATCTCCACTTCTAAAAACTCTCACTTCAGTAAATGTACCTCTTACAGTGTAGCACACAGTCTGGTCCTTTTTTATAGGCATCATGATAAAGTCCAGACAAAAATTATGATTTCCCACAAAAGTATACCTGTATGAAGCATAATTTATTTATTTGAACGTCCACTCAGGTTGCTGTCGGTTTACAAAACCAACACAGTAAATCTGGGGTTTCTATACATGTAGTGTTCAATGGTCTTCCAATGTTCACTTGTATTCAAAACTGTGGCTTCTCAGTGGCTTACCATCGGTTTGGACTTTAGTAAATCTGTGAATGGCATAACCACTGGATAACTGCTGAAAGCCTAAACCAATCAACAGTTAGTAAGTTTAACCCTAAAGTAAAATAATTTTGAATATGCTGAGTTTAGAAAGCATGGGTTCATCCCCACCTTTTTGTTTTTTTCCAGACTAGCAGGTGTGAATAAAGTGAATCTGAAAAGTTGCTAGATTTACAAGTACAGTACTTGCAGTCTACTGTCATCTGCAACCAGAAAATATACTGTACACTATATTACTAACTTTCAGACACATTATTTTCTTTCTTATAGCTGAAATTAAACTTTTAGTGAATCAAAACTGTAGTTGTTTGTTCATATCTAATAATGACAAATGATAGACAGAAAGACTGACAGATTTGTTCCTACCATCTTTTGCCTCAGACATGTCAAGAGCTGAGTACATTTTTCTTAGTTATGTGTGTGTGTATGTCAGATTGAGCAAACATTTGTTTGTTGTACAGAATTTACAATTGTCCTTATGTCAAAGATTATATTAATGTTGTTTGACTGACATAGCTCTTATTTTGTTCCATTTTTGTAACAACATCAGGATTGTTTGCTGCATATTTTATTATTATATTTTATTTATATTATGCTGCAAGGGCTCCAGAGCCCCATACATAGCAAATGGTACATAGAGCAAAATTTTATAATGCATGGGTGAGCAAACAGGACTGTTACAGACAAGTTCACAATGTCTAAAATATACAGATATACTGATTAATAATAATGTATTAACAGTAAAATAGAGGGCCCTGCTCATAAGATATTCTTTATAATTGGACCATCATCTAACTTAGACCATCACGCACATTTGCATTATGACCAAATTGAAGCTCCCACTGCACTCATGGTGCACATTAAGGGGTACATTTACTAAAGTGAGATTTTTTAGAAGTGAGTTTTAGAAGAGATGTTGCCCATAGCAACCAATCAGATTCTAGCTATTATCTTCTAGAAGGTGCTATTTAAATGTTAAGTAGAATCTGATTGGTTGCTATGGGCAACATATCTTCTAAAATTCACTTCTAAAAATGCTCACATTAGTAACTGTATCCTTTGTGTGATATGCAAGCTAAATGCACTGATGGGAGAGAAGAGGACTGGGAACGGGCATGGTAGGTAAAACAGGTTAGGAGAATTTGGGGATGAAAGGGATGAAGGTGGGTGGGAAAGAGAAGGGACATGGAAGCTGCTGAGGAGCAGGGAGGATGAGGGAAGTTGGCAAATGGTGGGTCCTTTTATTTACTATTACAGGCCTCGCATATGCTAGGACTTGTAATTTCACAACAGCTGGAGAGTCACAGGTTGGCCAGGCCTGTAATTATATTATTATTATTATTATTATTATTATTATTATTATTATTATATCTATTCTATATAAATAGCTTGTATTCTAGAGGTGCATTCTGGAGTACAGGAGCAACACACAAAAATGCTGGAGAAAGACATGGGAGGAGGTTATCAGTGGGAATGAGAGGCAGCAGTCATTGTCAATGTGAATTGGGTGGTATGGAGTGATGGGGTAGAATGAGGCTGTAGATGTAGGGAGAAGATGAGTGGCTGAAGGCTTTTAAGGTGAGTGTGAGCAGTTTGAAATTGAGTGGGATAAGGAGTCATTGAATGACAGAGGGAGCAACAGAGGTTGAGTGGTGAGAGAGGAAAATGAGGCAGACAGCAGATTTAAGGATAAGCCAAAGGGTGAGAGGTAGGTGATTAGTTGGCCAGTAAGTTATTAAGGCAAGAAATGATAAGGGCAAATATGTGGGTTTTATTGTTTCCAGAATGAAAATTGGATAAATAGTAGAAACAAAATGAATAGGATTTAGAGACGAACTGGATGTGAAAGATAAGGTACAGTTGAAATTGACACCTAAACACTGGACTTTGAGAATAGGGAGTTGTTGTCAATGGTGTTGTCAATGGAAAATGAGAGGAAAGGACGGAGAGTGGGCATTGGCCATGGAGAAAGGCAATAATTTTAGTTTTAGAGAGTTTGAATTGTAGGAAACGGTAAGACATTTAAACATAAACGGTTGGTTGACAGCCAGTAAAACGGTCAGGAGAAAAGATGTATGGGGAAGAGAGGGAAGTGATGTAGAGGGAAAGATGGGGACAAGAATGAAGCATTAGCAATGCCAATGGGAAGGCAAAACAGGGAGGTAAGTATGGAAACAAAAAAGGAATGGTTGAAAAATTAGGAATTGAGCCATGAGACTACAGTATATCTTGCACTAGTATTGCAAATACTAGTTATTATGCAGAATCATTGTTTTTTATACTAATATATATATAATGTAAAGTAGCTAGCCACAAGTACTTAGCTATATTTTTTTTTCTAGAATTTGATCCTTATACATATTTGTCTAGACTGTGCATTGCTATATACAGGAGAAAATAATACACATCTGTTCACTTCCATTTATCATGAATACCAAAGAAAGTTGAGATTTATATTTGTATTCAGCTACTGTATAATCATTATTTTTAATGGAATATTATTTAGCAAAAACAGCAATTTGGAAAACCTTTCTGACATAATATACTTTTATGTATAATCTGAAATAAATATTTACTGTGAAATGGTTAAATAATATTAAGTAAATCTCAAATTAGATTTTATTGTTTTAAATATGTACTGATGAATGGTACACTGTTGTATATTTTATTTCTCAAACATGTATTAATTGAGATCTGCCATAAAACATCACAAATTGTTAGTTTAATCCTTAGCCAATGTGCAACATTCACTGCTCTCCTACATCTTTTTCCTTTTGGAACGAACAATGCTCCATTGTCTTCACAGCAAAAGACTGATAATGCTCTTCAGTTTTGCTAGATATAGACTACATAGGCATCATTTTTGAGATATTATGAGATTACTGTTTCATCACTGTGGTGCTGAATAATGAGTAAGATTTATTCAAGATGAAAATGAAATGGATTATCTGTAATATGTAAGTATTAACATAACCTAAATCAGCTGTGTAATTTAAAAGTAAATTTGAGGAAATGCAATATTAAATTTTTTACTTATATATTATAATTTGCATAATTTAGTTTTTTGCAAATTTTATTTAATTGAATACAGGATTACATATTGTATTATTTTATAAATAGAACTGCATATCTATATATCACAATGATTTACAGGAAATTAAATTAGCGATTAGCAGTTCGATTCTACTCTGTTCTTTTCGCCAAATTAGCACAATTTCAAATTTATCTTATTGGGTATCCAAAACATGTAAATGCTGGATAACCAAAAAAAAACGAAACGCTCATCACTACTGTAAATGAAAAGCTCCTATCAGTACAGTATGGCATCGGTATGTAATGCTGGCTGTTGGGATGATGTCGGCATCCCGATTGTTGGTATCCCGACGGGGGTCGGGTAAATATAATTACCCTCCCCCCTTTTTTCCCTAACCCTTCCCTCTTGTAGCCTAACTGTAACCCTCCCCACCCCATACCCTAACCCCAACATTCCCCTTAGAGCCTAAACCTAGTCTCCCCCCTTCATGCCTAAACCTAACCCACCCCCTTAATGCCTTAACCCTAACCCCCTGCCGTGGTGCCTAACTCTCCCCCCTAGGGGTGCCTAACTCTAACCTCCCCCCCACAAAAAAACCTAATGCTGACCCTGCTATGCTACCTAAACCTAACCCTCCTCCCCCTATGGATAACAGCAAAGGGTGCCCTGGACTTACCTCGTTCAGACTGGCATCCTTCTGGATTCCGGCATCAGGATTAAGATATTCATCAGTATTTCAATGCTTATCTTAAGTCTCTTGTTGGGCTTCTCCCATTGGGATGTAGACCGGCGGCATTGTGGCCACCAGTCTCATAACTACATCCCATTCAGTACTGTATCAGACCTTCCTATAAGTATTGATGGCACAATACCTTGAACTGGTTACTAAGGTTAATAGATGGACAGCACTCAAAATTTAAATATAGTTGGTGTATTACCAATGTATTGCAAAAACCATGTGTCATTTATTATAAAAAAAATTGTAGCTTAAAAAGAACATGCAGAACTGGAAGCAAAATAGGAGTATATTACATCAATTCACAAATATAGCATATTGTCACACTTATGCTGAGCAGTACATATATTCTGCCTAGGCAGCTATGTGCCAGGTTCACTACAAGTCATATTCATCATCTATTTGCCCCTCCCTATAGAAGATGCAAAAAATATGCCTGTTATCAATGCACATTTTTGAAGGTTTGCACTGGCTGAATATGTATGAACATGCCCTTATGTACAAGCTTATTTACATGAGAAAGCACCTTTCCACTCCAAGTTTGCCTCTTCATTCATAAGATTTGATCATTCTTGCCTAATGTCATGAGACCTGTGGGAGGCTCACAATTTTTTGGGTAGTCCCCACACCCCAGGAAGAGTAGGAACTTCTCCCACATCCTGCCCACTTTCTATTGAAGTGGGCAGGAATGGAGAGAATCTTACCAGCAATCCGAGGTTTGGAAATAGGGAGTGGGGCCTAATTATGATATTTTATGATAATCAAGTCATTTGGGCCTGCCCGAGGGTGTATGCTATTGGGTTATCATACATCTCTGAATCAGGCCATTAGTCAGCATACTGTAGCTGCAAATGCATGATTTTACATTTGAGCATGTGTATGCCTCTGCCCAGGGGCGTATCTATGATGGGTGCAGGGTGTGCAGGGAACACGGCCCCTGGATCCAAGGGGGCCACACACCACACACCCTGCACCCATAGTAATACTTACCTCTCCGGAGTCCCATGTCAGAGTGGGCATCTGGCGCTCTAAAACGACTGGAAAATGGCTGCGGCGACCATTTTCCCATCATTTTCGCATGCGCAGTACAGGAAAAATGGCAGCTGTGGCAATTTTCCATGTTCCCTGTGCATACAATATAGACTGTGGGCACACTCTAGTGCCCAGAGTCTATAACTCCAGCACTGGCCACGCATAGCTCAGAGCGCTGCCGACCGCCAGGCGGAGAGGAGGGGGCTCGTGTTGGAGACTGCACACGGGCACCCTCCTCTCTAGAAATGCCCCTGCTTCTGCCTGATTGACAACAGAGGCATTTTTGGGGTGGGACAGGAATGGGAGTGGCACGGCCAGTATCTGTGTCCATGGATGCAGGTTCCATGCCTTGCAAGCCAGCCAGCCTGCATAAGCTGAGTCTTTCTCAGCTGACCAGCACCATCCACCATCACAACCGATGGTTTTGATGGTTAGTCAAGCCTGCAACATTGGTTGCAGTCCTGGGATCGCAAATGCAGCAGGGGATGTCAGACACTTATTGCTGCATTTGCATATTTGCTAGGATGGAATTGCAAAGCTGGTTGTGTTCGGCTTTGCAATTCCGTGCTTTTCTGAATCAGTCTGTTGGTACGCAATGATTTCCGGTATTTCATTTATTTGAGATCATCCATTTGATATCTGGTAATATTTTTTTTCCATTTTTATTATATATTCTTTATTTAGTAAACCAGATAATAGCAATGACAACATGTACAGAAAAAGTAAAAGTACCACACCATCAGTAAAGGCTTCTAATCAAATAATTTAGAGGTGGTGTTGGCCAGGGAAATCCATACTGGATCTGGGAAAGATGCCATCAAAAGGAAAAGGCAGCCTTCAAGCTTTTCATCACCAGGGTGGAGAGGGAAACATTGAGAGAAGACTATTTAGAGTAATAAATGGACATGCACCAAAATATATAAAATTCTGCCTTTAAATTTGGCAGGGATTTGGTCAGGTTTGCAATAATAGCTAATTGGTCCTTTGCAAATAGTGCAAGTTTCATTTTTGTATCCCAGTTTTGAACCCTGCAATATCCGTGTTCTGGCGAACCACCATACAGAGGACAAATATGAGAGGGGACAAGAAACAGCCTTGGCGTGTTCCTTTGGAAATTTCAATGGGGTCACAAAACATTCCATTTACCTTGATCCTCTGATATGAGAATTTATAAATGGAGAGTATCCTGTGGATACAGGGAGGACTGAATCCAATGTATCCCAGCACACCCTCCATAAACTGGCAATCAAAGGCCTTCTCCACATCCGTAGATATAAGAGCCAGAATTTGTGATTTATGGAGGCAACGGAAAATGTCAGTGACTTTAGTGAGGTTGTATTGGCCTTGTCCCAGGAACAAAGCCAACCTGGTCAGAATAGACAAGAGATGGAAGGGATACCTTGAGTCAGTAAGCAATAAGTTTAGCGTAAAAGTTTGAGATCCAAATTAAGCAGGGAGATAGGGCGATAGCTGGAACACAAGAAAAGGTCCTTATCCTTTTTGGGAATAACAGAAAGTTGAGCTTTGATAGATAGCTTAGAGAAGAAGGCCTTATCTAACACATCGTTAAATGTGGATGGAAGAATGGGGCCAGGTGTTTCCTGAAAGTTTTTAAATAGTCTATAGAAACCCCCACTACCCTAAAGAATTTATGTCTATACTTCCTGAATGGCAATTTAGTTTTGTCTGTAAGGAATTAATTAAAAGAAGCATGTGCCGCCTTCAGTTCCACATATGTTTCTGGTGACAATGTGTTTTTGTGTTTCGTCTCCAAAAAATTGATCTTGGTAAGAAAACATCTCTCTGGGCCACTTTCTGCTTTTTGTGTAATGAACCTAACTTAATGCAATGTCCCTTGAGAACACATTTTTGGGATTCCCACAGTGTAAATGTGGACATTTTGTTATCATTAAGGGAAAATATATTTGCATGGCATCACTAAGTTGTGCACAACAATAGGAATGGTGGATCAATTGGTCATTAAATCTCCAGTCCCTATGTTTGGAGGGAGAGTGGTCGGTCAGGGCTAAGGTAAGATATATATGATTTGGCCAATATGAGCAGGTGATTACACATTGGGAAGCGCACGCTGACCAGGAAGGTAACGCTCTATAGGGGGAGCACAATAATACCCCTATATGTATTGAACGTGTACCTTTCTCAAAAGGTCACAAAAGGTACGCTTCCATTTGTCTACTTTGTATATTCTAATAAAATTTAAAAAGATTTTATGCTATGGTGGCAATTCTCTTTTTTATCTTGCATGCTACCACATTTAAGAGAAACCACCATTAAGGAATATACACGAGGATTACTGGAGTAAAAAGACCTACGGTGACTGATTATTGTTTGAGGATTCGGATTTGCATTTTTTCACATTTGGACATTTTTGCCATATATGCATACCAGTGGATTGTTGTCACAGTGACATTATAAGTG
Organism: Taudactylus pleione; assembly: GCA_031769625.1. Lineage (NCBI taxonomy): Eukaryota > Metazoa > Chordata > Amphibia > Anura > Myobatrachidae > Taudactylus > Taudactylus pleione. The sequence goes on along the minus strand of JAUIMM010000092.1, from coordinate 29,417,982 downwards.
CTTCATTGCTTTGGATTTGTTCATTCATGAAATATTGAGAACATTTTGCAAAAGTTATTCCCATTTGGAGTGCATGGGAACATTTCTTTTTGTTTTGCCATTGTTGGGGTGATTTGTGATAATCACCAGGGTTCCATTGCTGCATCATTTAATTTGGATCGCATTTGTGTGAATCCCTCTTTTCTTGCAATAAATCCAGGCAACATGCTCAGCAAAGAAATAATACATTCTAGAATATCTAGAACAGGTAGTGTAGTAAAAAGAGAAATTATTTATTCGTGGGATGTAGAAAGCTTTAAGTAACAGTGAATATACACAGCTGCGCTGGGTCCTAGTCTATTGATTCTATATACACTGCTGCTAACTTGTCTCCACTAAGGTCTTTCTTATATTATGTTTTTTACTAATGGAATATTATGTATTTACTGGGTATGATTGATTTGTTTTGATTAATAAAATTTTTGTATATATATATATAATTTTTTAATGTTTCTTTTCGTGGTCATAATAAATTGATTCATTTATTGCTGTTTTTTTATTAAATTTATATGTGTTTTATACACACATATTTACCTTTTTCTGTGGTCTCTTATATATCTTCCTAAATGTACATGACAATGTATATAGAATCAATAGACTAGGACACAGCTCTGCTGTGTATGTTCATTGTAGTTTTTTGTCATTAAGGTGGTAGCAGCCACCTGACAGCAGCTGCTGTTCTTTGTTCTATTATGTGCTCTGCGCTTGGGTTCATTTTTTAAAGTACTTTTTCATGGATCAGTGAACTGGTGTTCATGGTATGTACACCCAACTTTACATGCTTCTCTCAGTGGCAACCTTCCTAGTCTACCTGCTATATCCATCAGAGGATCCAATGCCCAGTTTTGTCAGGATCTGCAGCTTCCAGCCTGAGACACTGCATTAATTATTGCCTGTCTGTGTGCAATGTCTGGTGCATGCTGATTGATTCTCCTGTTCACAGCACAGCTGCACACTGGTCTATCATTAACAGAGATTTGCTCTGGTTGGGCCTTGTTCCTTTTAAAATCCAGCCAGCCCTGAAATTCATGCCAGTGATAGAAGTTTTTTCGTACTTCCGGTTCCTGTCTCCTGCATGTCAGTCGAGTTCCTTAGTCAGTCTTGCTAGGTTTCGTTTGTGCAGTTTATTCCATCCAGGTGGCTCCACCTGCATCTCGTCCTCACGTGCTGCTTGTACCATATGGACAGCACAGAGTGCTTCCTACCCCAGAAGCGTCTGTCACAATCTGGGGGCTTGTGTCAACATGGCAGCACCAGTCGCAGTTTAGCGTTCCAGTTGCGCACTGTCGCACACCGTCGCCAGTGTCATCCCGGCGGCACTGGTAGCTACTCTGAATTCCAGGTGTGCACCATTGCACACCATCGTTAGTGTCATCCCGGCGGCACTGGTAGCTACTCTGCATTCCAGGTGCGCTATTAAGCACACCGTCGCCAGTGTCATCTCGGCAGCACTGGTAGTAGCCCCGCATTATTGTTGCATACCTTGCCTGAGTCTTATCAGCCCAAAGGCTGCAATGGTCCTGGGTCCCAGGTCACTATCAGCAGTCAAGACTGCTGCAACAGCCTAAAGGCTGCTTCACACCATCAGTCCCTTGGCCATGACAATAAAGTCCACAACCAGCACTCAGGGCTGCTCATTTGTGCTGTTTATTCCATCCAGGTGGCTCCACCTGCATCTCATCCTCACGTGCTGCTTGTACCATCTGGGCAGCACGGAGCGCTTCCTACCCCAGAAGCGTCTGTCACCATCTGGGGGCTTGTGTCAACACGGCGGCACCAGTTGCAGTTTAACATTCCAGGTGCGCACCGTCGCCAGTGTCATCCCGGCGGCACTGGTAACTACTCTGCATTCCAGGTGCGCACCATCGCACACCGTCACTTTTGTCATCCTGGTGGCACTGGTAGCTACTCTGCGTTCCAGTTGTGCAACCTAGCACACCATCGCCAGTATCATCCTGGCAACACTGGTAGCCACTCTGCATTCCAGGTGCACACCATCACACACCGTCGCCAGTGTCATCTCGGCAGCACTGGTAGCAACTCTGCATTCCAGGTGCACACCATCACCAGTGTCATCCTGGCAGCACTGGTTGCTACTCTGCATTCCAGGTGCGCTATTAAGCACACCGTCACCAGTGTCATCTCGGCGACACTGGTAGCAGCCCCACGTTATTGTTGCATACCTCGCCTGAGTCTCATCAGCCCAAATGCTGCAACAGTCCTGGGGCCCCAGGTGACTATCAGCAATCAAGGCTGCTGCAACAGCCCAAAGGCTGCTTCACACCATCAGTTCCTTGGCCATGACTATAAAATCCACACCAGCACTCAGGGCTGCTCCTACAGCCCACAGTCTGCATCACACCTCTTGCCCTCGGCACAACTAGTAACGTACATGCCAGCCCTCAAGGCTGTCATCAGTTGGTTCTACATCATGCCATCAATTCCCTCCAGGAATCATAACAAGTTTAAATCCCCACCCAAGACTGACATTTTCTCTGTATGCTCACTAATTTGTCCCAGAGAGCAGGAAATGAAAACCAGGTGACCATGGTTCAAGGTATATAGATTACCAATTATAACCATTTGAGAGCTTATTTTCTTTTTTACAAGCAGGCCTCAGCCTTTGTCAATATGAAGTACTGACACATCAGTAAGGTGGACTCTTTTGGAGAATAAAATAGCCACTATGAGACTTCCAAGGGGGGTTGTTATTAATAAAACCCATTAGGAAATGACAATTCCTTAAAAAGGAGAATGATTTATCTTCAAATTGGATTCCTGAAGGAATGCAATATCTATCTTCTGTATCCATTATGTAGGTAATAACCTGGAATGTTTCTCTGGTAAATTAAGGCCCTTAAAATTGGAAGAAATAAAGTCTAGCTTATCCATCTGGTCTTCTGATATGAGAATGCAATTTCAATATACTGTAGTCACCACTGAACAGAAGGGAGGGAGGAGGAAAGTGACAAAAAGGGCAGAAAACACATAAAATAACAATGAAAGAAATCCCGTCAATATCCCAGCACATGGGATGCTGGTGCTTAGAATACCGGCACCACAATCTTGACACCTGTCAGAATCCCAGTGCCGGCATCCCGACTGCTGAAATCCCAAAGTTAAGTAATGGTTTTAGGGGGAGGGTTAGTGTTTGGGGTTAGAGTTAGGCACTAGGGGGAGGGTTAGGTTTAGAGTGAGGGAGGGGGAGGTTAGGTTAGGCACTGGGGAGGGAGGGTTAATGGTAGGGAGAGGGGGAAGGTTAGGACACCTTTCGACTGGTGTCAGTATCCTAACCCTGTTTGGATGCTGGTGTCTGGATTTTGACCTCTGGAATTCCAAGTGCCGACATCCTTTACCCAACCCCAATAAAACAATTAAACAATAAAAAATTAGAACCATATACCGCATCTAAAGTCATGGGTAGAAAAGATAATCCCATGGACAATAGAGCCAGTGGATAGTAATGTACAACCATTGAAGTATGGATGGAGGAAATGGTGCAAAATAATAGGATAAATTACATTTCATCACTGGTCCCACAGAGAAAAGGGTAATCTAGAGGTCTAGATTATGTGAAGACCATGTGGGAGAAACAAATTTAACTGAATGAACAATTGGCAATCTAAAGACCATAACAAATAGCCTAAAATGTGCATAAAGCAGGATTAAAAGGGCAACTAAGCACCTAAAATATACAATACAAACATGATATGGTCAATGGACCTGAAAATACTGGGCAAGAAGACATCAGGCTGTATGAGGCACTAAAACCAGGTTTCCCCATAGATCCAAGAGGTATATATATATATATATATATATATATATATACAATTACAGTGGGAGATAGAAAAACAACAATAATAGAAGAGTAGTGCTTCAGTGGCAGGAAGTTCAGAGGAAAGCAAAGCTTGGCAAGGTTGTTTTTTATTTTCACAGACTGTTTCCACCCAGCTTGAGTGGGATTGATGGTAGCAATCTTGAACTTGAATAAAAGGAAGACCAAGAGCTTTATAGAAGGGTCCTAGGTCCATTGGGACCTTCAGAAGAGACGTTTTTCCTTCTCACAATACTAAGTGGAAAACCCTTCCTAAGTTTAATGTCTCACATTATAATTTTATCTTTCACTGGCTTGAGAAGTATATTGAGGAGTAGTACTGCTATATCTGGACATAATGTCCATTAAAGTCAATTCCTATTCTTAGTGGATCAAGTTAAGTTTCTTTGGATACAAATGTAAATCAAGCCATACAAACAAATATCAGTTACATTTATTACAAAGACAAAGTAAATGAACACTTAATTTGCTTGTCAGATCATCTACTCAGAACCTAAATGGATTCCTTCCCAGGAGCCCCTCCAACACCTTGGAGCTAGATCTCGTTCATCGAGCAATAGGCTGACTGGATACTGACAAATTACAGCTTATATGGGAAAAAACTCCTACATCAGCATTTTAACAAGTATAAAGGTCATGTTTAGAAATATACATAAATATTAATAGACAGTAGGGGGCACTGTTGCCTCAATTATGAATCACAACAACTAGTTGTTTTATCGTGTATGCACTCAGATACATTGAAGGTAAGACAGTATTTACTCAGGATTAAGTATGTCTGGTAACAGCGATCTTTGCTCTCTGTCAAAAATACCTTAATGTCTGACCACCTCCTAATGTCTAACCATTATTTAATGCCTGATACAGTTATAAAATCACTGCACACAATAGGGCTTTCAGCAGCCATTTTCTGCACTCCAATTAGAATGCCTTCCACTTGTCTAGATTTATGTACTATTATTCTTAGAAAGTAAAATAATGGAGTCAACATACAGGGCCAAATGTAATATGGTGAGAGTTTAGAAAATGTGAGAGAAAACTCTCACATTTATAAACTTAGCCAATGTAATAAAGTCACAGAACATACAAACTTGCATGTTTTTCAGACTCAAAAAACTCTCGGTATTTAAACTTTCATCCAGGTGTTTCCTGTTTAGAAAATGTGAGAGTTTAGCAGTAAGACTCTCACACTAATAGTTTTACTGCTAAACTCTCACATTTTCTAAACTCTCACCCTATTACACTTGGCCCTTAATGTCTCATGCTTTATCAGATTGGAGATCACACAGATGGAGCACTCTATGAGCTCTATCAAATGCGAAAACAGTATCAAGATCATTGTCCTGGAGCTCATTAAAAAACGTCAGGGTGTCCTCTATGCTCCATGACCCATAAATTGTTACAGCATTCTCGATTGGTTAAATTATCCAGACATGTTTGCATTTCTCTGAAATCCTTCAATTGCTGAGTAGAGGACTCCTGATGTTTAGTATACATATCCTCCAACATCACTCTACTGCCTTCCAGAGAGGTCACACTGTCTGCTATTTGTTAAACATCCACTTGGAGAGCTTCTGCTTGTAACTTGATTGCTGCTTAAATTCTATCTTCAAGGTATTGGAAATCCTGTTTCATAGAGAGAGTTTTTAAATGTCACAAAATGTCTCCATATTCACCACACGTATGTTTGGCAGCATAATTGGAAGTGTGTGTAAGGGAAGAGGCAGCAGAGTGAGAGTCCAGCTTAGTGCTCATTGAAGTATCTTCTGAGTGGGCGAAAGTAAGAGAACTTGGGGAATATTGATGAATTTTAGGTTGTGGAGCCAAATCCTTTACAGTATTTTTTTTTTGTATGTTGACTTTCTATCTTTCCCCATCAGCAATGCAAAGGTGCAGGTTAAGTCCCTATGGTATAAAGACATTAGTACATTGGGCACAGCACACAAATTACAAAATTATGGCATACTGTACCATCCAATGGACATCGAATGCCGGCACACACTCTAGGTAATAAGAACAATGATAGTCAAAAAAATTCTGATAAACTCTATAATTAACATGGAGTATAAGTGAGGTTCTTAGTACATACTGAACCATCACCTGCCATCATCCCTCACCTTAAGGAGACATTGTAATGCTAACAGAAATTAATCTCCTTGGAGGAATTATTGTGTTGAGGTTGGAAACAAATGTCCAGCACCAAAGGAAAGCCACTCCAAGCAATGCTGCATAGACAGGCAACAGTAGTAGAAATATGACTCATTGCTAGATGTACAAAACAGGGATGTCACTTGCTGCCAGTATGAAACAGAACTATGCCCAGGTAAACTCTTAAGAGGACTGCTATTTAGAGTGTTATGACGAGAGGAGATCTGAATTCAACACCAGGTGTATCTGAACATAAGATTTCAAGGATACTCTGTGTTTTGATATTGCACAGTCCTAAAAATTAATATCAGATACATTTAATGTGTGTGGGTATATATATGTATATTCTTAAATCAAACATTTCACTTTAATTTAGATGGATTTATTAGTGTTGTTATTACAGTGACATTTTCTTATTACTGTTAATTGCATTGTGTATATTTTTTATTTTTTATTTTTTTGTTTTGTCTAATGTGTACACTTTGATGTATTGTGGATACTCATCCGATGTTATGTGTGTCCATGTTTGATTTATTTCTTTATTTTCATGTATCTATTGATGTAGCTGAATATATGACATTCTGGATATTCTATGTATTAACATTGTACATTTCTAATACTAACACCAGATACATTTAATATGTGTATGTATATGTATATATGTATATATATATATGTATGAGAAATTATAGCGCCAAAGAGAAATGAGATTCCTTTAATTAAAGTTAAAACCCGTCATTCAGGTGATAAGTTTTTTTCCAACAAAGCACTCCCCATAGGTGTGGGTGTCAGCTTATCAGTAAAAATATTAACAATGGTGATTTGTTAAAAGAAAATTATATAAATAATAAAACTGATGTAAAGCGCACTGTGCTTAGTAAACACAACCAAAGTGTAAATGATAAACTGAGCAATATCAATATATAAACGTAGTGTGCAATTATCGCAATATAAAGTGTATAACGTGCATATAGAATAAAGTGAAAATAAAGTTCTTATAATCATAAAAAATATATGTAAATTTAATTACAAAAAAACCCTGAATATACAAGGCAACAACATACAATAGAAATAAAAATGCCACTGGCAGATGTTAAAAAACAGTTAGCATAAGGGAATAAAAAGGGGGGAGAGAGAAAATAAATAGGGAATGGCTTATCTGGATATTAAAGGTAAGTTCATGGAAGGCGGAATCAGGAGTCTCCAACGCGTTTCGTCCGATTGTTGGACTTCTTCAAGGGATGTGTATATATATATATATATATTTATGTGTATATCCCATGATCTAATATTTCGCTTCAATTTAGATGGATGCATAAGAGTTGTTATCACAAGTGACACTTTCCTGTTAAAATTATTTAGATTGTGCAGAATTTATTGTTTTGTCTGATGTGTACACTTTGATGTGTTGTGGATCCTCATCCGATGTTGTGTTTGTCCATGTTTGACTTACTTATCTATTTTAATATATTTATTGAAAGTTAAGATTTAATTATTTTTTACAAAAAGAGTGCTCACCAAACAGAGTTCTTTCTATTCTTTTTCTTTGACAAGCCAATACCTAACTCTAGTGAGCACCACCACTACCTTTATAAATGTGTTGAATTCCTTTTCCCTTATTACACTGAGGAATAGTGGTTATAATATGTATTTAATTAATCACTCTTTGATTGCCTGTGCGTCTTCATTTCCCACTTTTCCCCTTTCCTGTAGCTACAAACTCTTAAGAGGAGCAGGGTGTTCACATAATGGCATAAAATAAAAAAGGGTATGTAACCAGTCTATGCAAGGAGGGGTAAGGGAACCTGTAGAAGCTGGACATGTCCCCATGGAGAGAAACAGTAGATCTGCAATTTTAGCTGGTGTATGCCAGAGATTCGTCCAGAAAATGCACAAGTTGGGGGAGTTCACACCATCCACCACTCACCACAGTTAAAATGTCCAGCGGCAAGCTGGAGTCCTGGTATGGATACAGACAGAACAGGGCACTGTTCTTGTCTGGAGCCAAGATGTCACTATCAGCCAGCAAGGGAGGGTGAATACCCAGTGTCTAGATGCTATCCAGACCAGCCACTAGGAGCGTCATGAGTGCTGGAGGACTAGATAGTAGTGGTACATGTTGGCCAGTGGATGCAGTGACTCCCCAGTACTCCAAGGCAGTTGAGGTAGCACTGGCGAGGGGACCTCCAAGGTGGAAGCAGCCCCGAGAGATGCAGCTGTTCTCTATTCTCAGGAACAGGCATGGACTGGAACTGATGGAAAGAGGCAGCACAAGAGATCTGGAATCAAGAGTGCTGGAGGGACTCTAAGGAGGTTTTATGCATTTGGACTGGAGAACACCAATTAATGTGTCTGCCATCTTTCATCTAGTAACAAATGTATCTGATGTCTCAAGAATTAATAAGCACATTTGTTTTTTTCCTTTGCAACAGGGCCAACTATCCGCATATTACCCCTCAACATGAAATTGATAGTAACATTTACAGAAAATCTTAACAACTAATATTATGTAATATATAAAGTACCTGGTTTGAAAACATGATCCTACCCTTAGAGCAGAGTTTTCCAAACTTGGTCCTCAAGGCACACTAATGGTCCTGGTTTTAAGCATATCCATGCTTGTGCACAAATGGTATAATAAAACTGACTGAGGTACTAATTAAGTCACATGTGCTTTGTGCCTTGAGGACCAAGTTTGGGAACCACTGCCTTAGATTAGCTAATATAAACTTGCTCAGGTAAAACTAATGATCCCAAAAAAAAGTCTAAATGGCCAACACCTAACATCAATTGTAGTGGTTTGATTATGTCAGAAAAAAGTCTTTTCACCATGGTTGGAAATGTGCTTTCAAGAAAACTCCAAGTTGTGAAAGGACACTAGTTAGGAAAAGGATTCAAAAATATTTCAAAGGGTTTAACCCTCACTCTAAATACAATTTAAAGCATTATTTTAGCACCACCAACATTTTGCTACATTGGTCCATCCCTCCAAACTGGATGACAGTGCTAGGAGGATTGAGCAAGGAAGTTACCAGGAGCCCAACAACAACTTTGAAAGACTTACAAGTCTTTATGGCTGAGGTTGGTCAGTCTGTGCTTGCCACAACTATCTCACTAGCTTTATAGAAAACTGACCTGTATGTCAGGTGGAAAAAATAAGCCTATTATGAAAAAGAGCCACACTCTGTCTTGTTTATGCTTTTCCCCCAAAAAAAGTTAATAATATTTGGACTGAGCTCCAAATGCTATGTTTGGTAAAAACTAAACACAACACACCAAGCAAAACATGCCATACCTACATTGAAACATATTGGTAGCAACAATATGTTGTGGGGGTGTTTCCCTTCAGTAGGGACTTGGCAATTGTTCAGTATTGAAGGGAAGATGGAAGAATGCAAAGTACAACTAAATTCTGGATTAAAAGCTGTGGCCCTCTTCAAAACAGCTGAAGATGGGCAGGTAGTTCACTTTTCAGCACAACGATGACCCCTAAATATACCATAAAGAAAACAATGCAGTGATTTAAGGGTATATCGCCCTTACCACAAAATAGGTCTGTAAATTAATAATTATGCAATGAAGAATGGGTAAATATTCTCCAATCTCAGTGCTCAAAGCTAGTTTAGGCATATCCAAACAGACTAGTGGCTGTAATTGCAGCAAAAGGTGGGTCTACAAAGTATTAAATAAAGGGGCTGACTACTTTTCCAACACTGTAATTCTAGATTTTCATTTTTTATCAGTTTACAAAACTGTTGCCTTTTTTATTATTAGGAGAATGCTGTATGCCTAAATGTGCAAATAAAGCTGGAACAAGTGCAATACATGTGGCACAATTCTTCTGGTAAATTAGTCCGCCTAAGGTGAGTGTTAATTAATATGTTTTATTAACTACAGTACTGTAGTAAAATGGTGTCGATAAGCATTTGGTACATTAGGTATTGACAAACAATAGTAATGCAAAGATTCGTATAGGGGGATGGGATTGGTGAGGGGCTGGGGTTAAAAATCCTGGCAATGAAGTGAAAATAAATGGATTAAAAAAGTTTTATTATTATTATTATTATTTATTTATTATTATTTTTTTATATTTATTTTATCTCTGTTGTTATTTGTTAATTTTATTTATACTTATTTTTATTTATACTTAATCCCTGTTGTGTGTTCAAATACACTCCTTTTTTATTTTATAACAAAATGTTTTATATATTTGTGTTTTTCAAAACAATATGTTTGGAACAGGTTAGTCTGTTTACCCCTGCTATTCATTCACATATAGCCTTTTAATAACAGCAAGTTTTACATGTCAATTAAATACAGAAGATCATTCTTTGCAAGTTATTTCAACCCAGTTACATCTATTAACACAGTACAATATTAAAAACATGACACCATAATGCATATACTTATTTTATTATATTTATTTATTATTTTATTATTATTTATTTATTATTCATTATATAAAATTTATTTTTATGTTTTACTGTATTTTCCTATTGTGATTCCCTCACTTTCTCACACAGGACACCATCTAAATAATGATGATTGGCAATTCATTAACACCTGGAATTGACAGTTAAATAAACCAATGACTGTTGCTGTTAACAACCATCGGGACCAATCAGGAACATAAGATTAGACCAATAGCAACCTAGGACTGCGACACTGCCTATTATATCTTTTGACACAGAGACACTAATGAAAATCCTTGATAAAGGCCAATGGAGTTGGTTGAAACACGATGGATCCACTGCTCCTTTTGAGAGTACAAATCAATGAAAACCGGAGTACCCCAGCCTCGACATGACACAACCATCATAACTGTCATCAGGAAGAAGATCCATCCACTGGGGGAGGTAAGCTATGGACACAAGGGGGTAGGTGTATGAACCGCCGAAGTGGCATCAGCACATGTTATGTGCACTGACACCGCTTCTCCTCCATGTATTAATGGGTGCTGGGCGGTAAATGACTGGGTGCTATGCGACAAGACAGCTGTGCCAATAGTCAGGGCTATGCATGAACAGTCAGTTTGCCTGACCATTCCACCAGCTGCAGCTATCGATATCAACAGCTACAGCTTGGCGATGCCCTATCCCCGCAGCAAGGATAGTGCTGTCCCTGCAGTGGTGAATTCCAGCTCCAGGGCTGCATGCGGGATCTAGCAGGCAAGGAGTGAGACACAGTTCATCAGCACGAGGCTGATGCGCTATGAGCTCTAGCGGGTATCACTGGAGGGGGGAGTTATCACTTCTCCACTCAAGCCAATGAGATGTTAATACATCTCAACGGTAGTGCTTCCTGTTTTGCATCAGTGAAGAGGCAAATCAGAAAGAGTTATAGCAGCATGATAAGTGCCACTATAATACATCTCCCCCTACCTAATTTTGGGTATGTTTTTAGATATTTAGATTGAATGTGGGTAACAAAGGACAGTTTAGAGTCAAGGATGACACCTAGGCAGTGGGCTGGGGGGGTGGGAGGTGGGGTTGATTGTCTAGTTGTCAACAGTGATAGAGATATCAGGTTGGTAACTACTATTGGCCAATGGAAGTATAATTAATTCTGTCTTGGATATATTAAATTTGAGGTGGCAAGATGCCATCCAAGATGAAATGGCAAAGAGACATTCAGTGACATGGACCAGCACAGATGGTGATACAGAGGATAAGTAGATTTAAGTATCATCCACTTACAGATGATACTGAAAACCAAAAGAGCTGATTAGTTTGCAAAGAGAGGTGGTATAGATTGAGAAAAGCAGAGGACCTAAGACTGAGCCTTGCGGCACTCCAACTGATAGAGGTAGTGAAGAGGAGGCAGTATCAGAGAAGTGAACAGTGAAAGAGTGATTAGATAGGTAGGATGAGAACCAAGAGAGGGCTGTGTCTTGAAGACCTAGGGATTGTAGTGTTTGTATGAGAAGAGAGTGGTCAACAGTGTCAAAGGCAGCAGAGAGATCTAGAAGAATTAGAAGTGAGTAATGTCCTTTAGCCTTGACAGTGACCAGGTCATTTACTACCTTAGTCAGTGCTGTCTCTGTGGAGTGTTGGGAACGAAAGCCTGACTGAAGTGGATGCCATAAGTTGTGCAAGTTAAGAAAGTGAGTGAGATGAGTGTAGGCAAGTCTCTCCAGTAGCTTGGAGGGGCATGGGAGCTGGGAAATAGGATGGTAATTTGAGAGAGAGGTGGGGTTAGAATTTAGTTTTTTCAAAATGGGAGTAATCGCTGCAGTTTAATTCACATTGACCTTTTGGCAGCCTCATTTACCAAGAAATATGCCACATGTACAATACTTTGTTTTATCAAATTCCACAAGGTGAGAGCATACTTAAATATTGTATTCCTAGCTTTGTTAATTAAGAGATTAGTAACTTCATTATTATCAGCAGCTCCCACATCAGAACTCTAGTGTCCAAATATGGGCCTTATTCACTACTCATCACAACTTCGATTACGCACTCAATAAGGTGATTGTTGTGTTATCCGCATGCATTTGCATTGCAGGGCGTGTGCGCAAACTGGCCTCTGCGATCGGGACTGCGATTGCAGTGACTATGCAGACCCTTTGCAGAGTAACTGACAGGAATTACCGTTTGTGGGTGGTGACAGAGGTGGTCGGTGAAACGCAGGAGTACCAGTGCATTTGAATGCATTTGCAGGGGCATGCATAAATTATCCACTGCAATGCCATAGTGTGCAATGAAGTTAGCAATTTCAGAGTAAGGTCAGAGCTTGTACAAGTATGTGTGAGGCTGCAATGGTACCAATGGTTTCACAGTCTTGCTAAACAATTTGGATGTGTGTAAGGTAAAGTGAGTGTCCTTATGTAGTGCTGCGATGGCATAGAGATCACAGTGGATTAGCATACTATTGCAGTGAGTCTGTGTGATTGCAATTGTAGTTGCGATCGGTAGTGTATCAGGTCCTATGTGCGCTGCTATTTATACTTTTATTTTATTATAGGTCCTGTATATTTTTCTAGCACATCCCACAGATGCTCAATCAGATTGCGATCTGGGAAATTTGTAGGCCAGGTCAACACCTTTAACTCTTTGTCATGTTTCTCAAATCATTCCTGAACAATTGTCGCAGTGTGGCAGGGTGCATTATCCTGCTGAAAGATGGACTACCATTGCAATTAAGGGGTATACTTGGTCTGTAACAATGTTTAGGAAAGTGGGGTGGGTCGTGAATGGCAGGACCCAAGGTTTCCCAGCAGAACATTGCAAGAACATCACATCTGCCAGCTTGCCTTCTTCCCATAGTGTATCCTGGTGCCTTTGTTTCCATGGTTAAATAATGCACATCCACATGATGTAAAAGAAAATATGATTCATCAGACCAGGCCACAGCCTTCCATTTCTTCATGGTCCAGTTTTGATGCTCACATGTTTATTGTAGGTGCTTTCAGTGGTGCACAGGGGTGAGCATGGCACTCTGACTGGTCTGCGGCTATGCAGATCACTACATAGTGAACTGTGTGTTCTTACATCTTTCTAAAATAAAGGAAAGTGGGAGGGGGCTTGGACTGGACACCCTAATTTTAAACATAATAAGAGGTGCTACCATGCTGAAACTTGTAGTGCAATGCAGGGAACAAAAAATGCAGGTGCACTCTCGAAATACTGTACTCAGTACAGTGATAGTTAAAATAGTCCTGATAATCTCGACAATTACAATGGAGTATACAGTAAGTTAGGTTCTTAGTACATGTTTATCCAAAGATGTTAGGCCATATACTGCGTCAAGGTGAACCCCATCAGATCGGTCCCTAACATCCCTACTACTAACACATTATGTCAATTTATCCAGGACTTACCTATAATAATGTCCATTTTAATAAGTAGACTGCAATGTAGAAACCTGTGCTGTTTTAAAACAACTAAGGGCAGATGGTAGGGGTGCTAATACCAAGCAGAAGGAGTCTCAGCCTTCAAGTGTACAATATATTCACAAATATAGATGAAAGGAGAAGGGGGCTTGGACTGTACACCCTAATTTTAAACATAAAAAGAGGTGATACCATGCTGAAACTTGAAGTACAATGCAGGGAACAAAGAATGCAGGTGCACACTCTGAGAACTAAGAACATTACATCAACATGAAAGTCAGGACCCAAGGTTTCCCAGCAGAACATTGCCAAGAGCATCACACTGCCTCTGCTGGATTGCCTTTTTCCTATAATGTATTCTGGTGCCTCCTTTTAAACAGGTAAATAATGCACATACACCTGGCTATCCACATGATGTAAAAGAAAACATGAGTCATCAGATCAAGCCATCTTCTTCCATTTCTTCATGGTCCAGTTCTGATGTTCACATGCTTAATGCTAGTGATTTTAGTGGTGGACAAGGGATAGCATGGACACTCTGACTGGTCTGCAACTATGCATACCAGTACACAGCAAACTGTGATGCACTGTGCGTTCTTACATCTTTCTAAAATAGTCAGCATTAACTTTTTATTTTGCAATTTCTGCTGCAGTAACTATTCTGTGGCATCAGACCAGATGGGCTAGTCTTTGCTTTCCACATGCATCAATGAGCCTTGGGCACCCATGATCCTGTCACTTGTTCACTGCTTGTCCTTCCTTGAACTATTTTTGGTAGTTAGGAATCGCTGCACACCCCACAAGACCCCACATGATATGCCATTTTGGAGATGCTGTGACCCACTTTTCTAGCCATCCCAATTTGGCCCTTGTCAGAGTCACTTAGATTCTTATGCTTGCCCATTTTTCTTGCTTCCAACACATCAACTTCCTGAACTGAGAGATTATTTGCTTCCTTAAAATATCCAACCCCTTGACAGGCACAATTTTAAGGAGATAATCAATAATATTTATCTCACCACTCAGTGGTCTTAATGTTTTATATGAACTTTGGACCATGGATGTCAAAAATCTATATACTGTTATTCCTCTCATGGGAGATCTTCAGGCTATGCATGCATTTTTTTATACATTTTATTGAATTTTCAAAACATAGATAAGTGCATAGAAATTTGATGATAATGTCTACAAGGTTATTCAGTACTTAAAGACAATATAACAAGATAGCGTCAGTCAATGTAAGAAAGACATGAATGGCATGTACATATAATGAAACTAGAAGAACAGTGATTCTAGTAGTATAATTGAATAAGTGGCACTAAGAACATAATGCTGTTCTATGAAAGCAAGAAAAAAAACAAGAAACAAGAAAAACTGAAGAGACCTAATCATGGGGGGGAACACAAGGGGAGAAACAAGTACTAGATATAGTAGACATGAGGAGAGAAGGGAGGGGAAGGAATGCTGAGTACAGTGAGAGTGTCTCTATTTGTAACATAGGAAAAGCATAGACCGAATGTTAATGGATAATACTAAATAGTACATGGATCCATATTTTCAAATGAGCACAGTTGAAAATGGTGCAAGAGCCACATTTTACACATGAATGCATAAATTAAAAAAAAAAAAACTTTGAGAATCTTGACATTCAATTAATTTTACAATTGTTGGAACTAACCCTTACCCACAACTATTTTAAGCATAATGGAAGCTACAGAATAACAGCCAAAGAACACCTAATAAACTTACTTATCACACAGTTTCACAGACTTCAACTACTTGGACATGAGCATCAAAATTCTCAATATTTTAACTGAAACTTCAATATGCAGCAAAAAAAACTGATTGCAATACTTTATTGGAAAACAACAGCTTTTACTCTCTCTCTGCCTAAAGCTGGCCATACACCAGACCATCTTTCCTCCAAACATCCAACTACTGCAGTTGGTTGGTTGGAATGAAAATCTGTTAATGCAAGGGAGCAAATGACAATCTGTAATTTGCTCCCAAACACCAGACAACACTAAAAAGATCATTCAGGCAATTTGGATAAATCTGTTTGATTTAAAAAACTTGTCTGAACAACGGCTTTCATCTGTTTACTGGTGTTTGGGAGCAAATGGCTGATTGTTATTTGCTCCCATGCATTACCGGATTTTCATTCTAAACCAACCAACTAGTTGGATGCTTGGAGGAAAGTCGGTCTGGTATATGGCCAGCTTAAGTCTCAGCAATTACAAGCAATACAAATGAATTGGATACAGCATTGGATCAAGTCATCAGCAAGTTTGCACAAACTGGCCCTTACCAATGTGTAACGATTAGTGACATGTTGTACAAGCTCCTAATCACACAGCAGTGCCAACAATGCCACAGGTGTGCGGCATAAGATACACAGTCAGTTTGCAATCCAAAGACACCTCTTTCTGGGATGAGATTTGTAGTTCATTGATGGTTTTTTGCACTGCTACAAGTTTCTAAGACATATGCCATCACTGTGTGAGCGCCGCACACCACTTTCTACAGTGCTGCAGTGACTGGCACTTACTGATGTGTAATGATTAGCGGCATAGCAGTGCCGGCATTGCCACAAATGTGCTGCCTGAAATGCACAGTCCATTGTCATTCAAAGATACCTCTTTCTGGGGTGAGATTTGTACAGTAGTTCAAGCATGGTTTCAAACACCGCTGCTCAAGTCCTACTACTCCTTTTTAAAGCATGGCATTACTGTGTGAGTGCTGCACACCACTTTCTACAGTGCCACAGTAATTGGCACTTACTGACGTGTACCGAGTAGTTTAATGTTGTACAAACTCCAGGTAGCACAAATTACAACCTAGATCAACGTTTGAGCCAGTCTACGAACTCCACTATTAAAATATTTTTGAGCCTCTTAACCAAGAAGTGAATAAGAATGTAAAAAATTCAATATCTAACAGGAATAATTTTATAAGAGAAGAGTGGACTGCTTTGTCAGATAATAAAGAACTAATATTTTATCCAGCTGACAAAGGGGGTGCACTTGTTATTCAAAATAAAACTGACTATGTCTTTGAAATTGAATGACAATTTAATGATACTGTAACAATTTGTAAACTTGATAGGGTTCCTATTCCTATATTTAAAAACATCAATGTAATTACATTGCAGCTTACAGTCATTGGTGGCCATATTAGCTAATATCTGATGACAGCTCTTATACCTACTCACCTGGTAGTACCTGTATTATATACAACACCGAAGATCAACAAAATATTGCATAATCCACCTGGATGACCAATTATTGTGGCAGCAAAATCATTATTTCAACCAGTAGCAATATATTTGGACAGTGTATTCCAACCATGCATCCAAGATCATGTCAATTACTTATTGGATACTACTACACTGTTGCAACAATTTTAATAACTCTCTGTGATGAAAGAGGATATTTGGCTGTGTAGTGTAAACATAACAAGTTTATGCACTGTGATATGATATAGGGTCACAAGCAGTAAGACGGTTTCTTACTGCACATCCTTTGTATGTAGGACACAATATAGAATTGGTTATAGAATTGCTTTCCATTATTCTTACAAAAAAATGTTTCTTGTTAAATTGTCAATTTTTCTACAATGTGTTGGTTGAGCAATGGAGTCTGTCACGGACCTCCGGCCGATCTCTCCGGATGCGCCAATCTGAGAATTGGCGCCCATGACTTTTACAAGTTACCTTAGCATGCTTTGTTAAATAAACCTGAAAGCTGCCACCAGCAAAAGGAACTTTAATGCTTCACCTGCATACACACAAGCAACACTTAGAAAAATAGGTAACATGGGCCAAGTTAGGCCTTGGGTCATAAAAACACAGTTCCAAAACTAGAATTAATGTTTTAATTCAAGGATACCTTAAAGATTAGTTACAAAATGTTACAAGATTATAATAATATTAAATAAATGGTTGCACACAAATTACTCACAATTTCAGAAATAAAATAAAAGGGAAGAAACAAACCACGTAGAAAAAAAGTGGGGGTTAACCCCTTATTGTTCCTCAGCACACTGAATTATACTTGCAACAATATATGAAGACTATATGGTAATAGAAATTCAGAGATATTAGTTGCATGCATTTGCAAATACATGGGAAGCTGCTAGGCCACGTCATGGCTTCTCTGTCACTAGCAGTCCCTAACACTAAGGGGTTCACATCCAGGGCTTAGCACCCCAAAAAACATCCAGCCCAGGACCCCCCCAGGGCATCACATGAAAAATGGAAAAAAGTGACAGTGCAGTGTAAAGTACAGATGTGTGCAAGTAGTTAATAAGTGCTGAAAAAGCGGTTAAAATATATGTGAAAAAATTACATGAATAAAAAACAAACATAAAAAGTGATGTGAAAAGTTACTATGTGTATTAAGTGGTGATGCCCTGAGGAGGCCCAGCCAGTGTAGCCTCGGGGGCCCTACACCCAAATGCTTATCCCAAATGTAATATTTACCAATTATAAGGCCTCATGATAAAGGCAAATATATGTTGTCTAATGTAAGGCCTCATGATAAAGGCACACACATAAATGCATCCAAATTGAGAGCCAGTTTACCTGGGAGTCACCCCTGGGAACTCCAGCTAGCACTACTAGAACCAGCATGCCTTGCTAATGCTGGATCATTCATGCATCTCATGACAACAAACAAAAAATGTCAGCTGCTCAATCAATCTCACAGTACTTTTCAGGTGCATGAAAGGGAGGGGTCATACCAAGTAGAAAAAAAGGGGGGTTTAACCCCCTATTGTTCCTCAACACACTGAATTATACTTATAAGTATAAGTAAACACTAGCCAGTCCATTACCTCTCAGCTATAAAATTTGATAAACATGTCTCATAAAGAAAATAGATAGATTTTACATACAATGTAGACAGTATCATTGGATATTTATGTCTGGGCAGGAACACAAAACTTCCTTAACCTCTATTTCAACCTGTTCAAAGGCTTGTCGTTTTCTACACACAGATAACATTCCATACCAAGTTAAAGAGAGAAAAAGAAACAAGTTACATGTTTAACATGTTTATTCCATTTGCATCCGGCGCAGTTATGCCCATGCGGACGCAAAATCCGTCTTTCGTGACACATCCCCCTTTAGTTCAGCACAGGGACCAGAGGCACCATATACTTCAGTCTCCATTGCTGTAACCTGTCTGTCAGTACCCAACCTGGATGTGCTGCTGTCATCTCCCTGTTGAGACAGACCATCGCATTTGCCATGCTGGTACCCCTTTCGGTGCTGGATGGTGAAGTTGTGCTGCTGCAGCAGCAGCAAACTCCACCAGAGCAGCTTTCCGTTGTCACCAGAGAAGTGATGTAACCAGCTTAATGGATTGTGGTCCATTATCAGCATGAAATCGCGTCCATACAGGTAGGACTGCAGTTTCTGGAGGGCCCAGATGATGGTGAGGCACTCCTTTTTGATGGTTGCATATGCCACCTCGTGAGGAAGCAACTTCTGACTCAGGAACATAATGGGGCGTTCCTTGCCTTGGTCATCAACCTGATTGAGTACGGCCCCTAGCCCAAAGTTAGAGGCATACATTTGCACTATGAATCTGCGTCTGAAGTCAGGTGCCTGTAGCACCAGTACTTCTGACAGGGCTGTTTTCAAGGTGCAAAAGGCCTGCTCACAAGCCTCTATCCAGTGTACCAATTGGGGAAGCTTCTTTTTTGTGAGGTCTGACAGGGGCTTCGCAATAGTGCTGTACTGGGTCACAAACTTGCGGTAGTACCCTGCAGTTCCCAATAAAGACATGACCTGTTTCTTGGTTTTTGGGGTAGGCCTGATAGCAATTGCTTCCACCTTCCCTGGCTCTGAGCAGAGGTTTTCACCCCCTACTCTATGCCCTAGGTACTGCACCTCTTGCATGCCCAGCTGGCACTTCTCTTGCTTAATGATCAGGTCGGCCCCAGTGATCTGTTTTAATACATCAGCCACAAGGATCAAATGTTCCTCCCAGGTCTGACCGCAATGTCATCCAGATATGCGCTGCACTACCGTTTGCGGGCCATCCCATGCAGCCTGTAGTTTGTTCTGCCTCATTGGAATCAGTACCAGGACCTTTTGTCTCACTTTAAAAGAGCGCTCCCTGGTGTTGTGGTCATACCAGAGCTTCTGTCTGGTTTGTGCAGCCTTAAGGTTGCTCTGGGCCAACCCTGTCAAGGTCTCTTGTTTCTCTCTAAAGTGCATGACATAATGCACGACAGATGTCTCGGGGGGGGCTGTTTCCCTTCCCAGCCCTCGTGGATATAATTCAAGGGACCGCGCACCTTGCGTCCATACAAGAGTTTGAAGGGTGAGAAGCCAGTGGATTCCTGTGGTACCTCGTAGTATGCAAAGAGGAGGTGTGCCAGGAATCGCTCTCAGTCTCTTCCCTGGGACTCCACAAATGTATGGAGCATTTGCTTCAAGGTACTGTTAAATTGCTCCACAAGTCCATTTACAGCCATGTGATAAGGGGAGGTGATCAGGTTATCCACCTGTATCCTTTTGCAGAGGCTCTGCATGAGGCTGGACATGAAGTCTCTGCATGAGCCTGGACATGAACTGCGGGTCCTGGTCAGTCAGCATCTCCTTTGGGAACCCTACCCAGGAGAAGATGGTGATAAAGGCATCCGCTACCTTGTCTGCTCTAATTGAGGAGAGAGCCACAGTTTCTGGGCATCGAGTGGCGTAATCCACCATGGTCAGGATGTATTCCTTCCCTGAACTACTGGGTATCGCAAGGGGCCCTACAAAGTCTACAGCCACTCACTCAAATGGCTCTGAAATAATGGGGAGGGGAATAGGGAGGGCTTTCCCTATATCCCCGGATTTCCCCACTAACTGGCATGTATTACATGACCGACAGTACTATGATATGTCCTTCCTCATGCCAGGCCAGTAAAACTTCGATGTCAGGTGTGCCTTGGTTGGTTTAATGCCAAGATGTCCTGCCAGGGGTATTTCATGGGCTACCCTGAGCAGACTCTCCCGATAAGTTCAGGGTACTACAAGCTGCTGCTCAGTGAATTGCCCTGGTGTGGTATCAGGGTTAGGGGATTCTCTGTATAAGTAACCATCCTCCCAGTATACCCTGTGTGTGTCATTTGCACTGTCAAATTTATCAGCTGCTGCTATGAGGGTGAGTAGGGAGGGGTCAGTCCTCTACTCTTATTGAAAGCTTAAACTCTCTAGTGTACTCACAGTGGGGTGTTGTTGTTCTTGTGTGTGTGAATTACTATCACAGGGGGGGTGAGATGCTGCAGCATGTCTCTCCTCTCCCTCAGCCTGAGCTTTCTGCGTGCAGGTGGTGACCACACACACACGTATGGCACCATCCTCAGCAGACATATCAGTAACCCCTACAGCCTTTCCCTGGTCACTCTCACATATAGACACATTTTTCACACCAGTGTTGCATTCATAGGTAAAGTTACTGGCTACAGTGGCGCAAGACATTACAGTATCAGCATTAACCACATTAACCTGACTTAGTGCATTCTCCTTGGGTACCTGCAAATCAACACAAGCATTTTCAGCATTACATGATATCAATGCCCCACTCTTACACCTAGACATTGGTACTTTTGTCCAGCTAACTTGCCACCTAATGAGGAATGAGGTTAGTGGGAGAAACTGGCATTGTATTTGATGCATCAGATTCAGTCACATAGGTAGCTCTTAAATTACCTAGGTTAGTCCCCAATAACACATTTGTGGGTAGATGGGGCAAAACACCCATCTCCCAGAAATCTCTGCCCAACCCCTAGTCCAGATATACCCAGGCCATGGCTACTTCAGAGTGGATTCCCCGACACTGTATATGGTAACTGTCTTTACAGGAATAAAGTTCTCCGGGTCCACTACTGTGGGATGCAATAAAGTCAAATATGCCCTGGTGTCACATAGCCTCACAGTTACCTGATTTCCTACAACCATGGCTTGAAGATTCTCACTGGCACACCCCTGGGACCCTCGTGCATACTAAATGCTGTGCACAGGTTTTGTTGGTGAGGACCCTGCAGGAGAGGGTGTCATCTTCTTCTTTACCGGACAACTGGCACTGAAGTGCCTGGGATCATCACATACATAACACCAGTGGCCCATGGCCTAAACCAGTTTTCTCCCAACCCGCTTCACTGGTGCTGAAACAGGAGTTGCAGTTCCAGTTGAAGGCAATGTAACAGCTCCTCCAGGTCACTTCTCCTTCCAGGTGGGTTGCCCAGGTGACCCCCAGTTTTTCTTTGCATCATGACCTCTGGATGATCTCTCCAGATAGGCCAATCTGAGAATCACCGCCTGTGACTTTTACAAGTTAACTCAGCACACTTGGTTAAATAAACCTGAAAGCTGCCACCAGCAAAAGGAACTTTAATGCTTTAGCTTAAGGTGAGCTTTTGCTCTCACCTGCATACACACTTATCAACACTTTGAAAAATATGTAACATGGGCCAAGTTAGGCCTTGGGTCATAATAACACAGTTCCAGAACTAGAATTAATGTTTTAATTCAGGGATACCTTCAAAGATTAGTTACAAAAAGTTAAAATTATAATAATATTAAATAAAAGGTTTCACTCAAATTACTCACAATTTCAGAAATAAAATAAAAGGGAAGAAACAAACCACACCATTGTCTTAAGTGATTTGGGGATGAGGCAGTCCCTAATGACAAACTCCGATTCAATCTGTGCCTCATGATAGCCCCTCAGAAATGAACACTGACCCAGAAGTCAGTTACAGTTTTATGCCTATTTCTCCAGGCACCCCCTCATCTCCCCCCCCTGGGCTGATTTTAACCCTTGTCAACCCAGAGGGCATTGTCCCTCTAACTAGAGTTCCAAACATTTGAGCAGGGGTTATTTCATTTCATTAATCATTGCTCACTCCATCCTCTTTGGAGCTAGAGATTAGGCCTGTGTCCACAGAACTGGACACTTTTTACAGCTGGCTAAGGGAAAGATTTGACACCTTGCTGGTCAGTCTGTCTCTCCTTGGACTGTAAGCCTGACCCCCTGTGGGGTTATAACCAGACTCCACTCTTTGATCCCTGCTTCAAGTGAGGAAACCACAAACATTAACAACTTGTACCCTCAGCCTAGGCCAATAAGTAAACACTAGCCAGTCCAATACCTCTCAGCTATACAATTTGAAAAACATTTCTCATACAGAAAATAGATAGATTTTACATTAATTGTAAACAGTATCATTGGACATTTATGGCTGGTCAGGAACACAGAACTTACTTAACCTCTCTTTCAACCTGTACAAAGGCATGTCATTTTCTACACACATAACATTCCATACCAAGTTAAAGAGAAAAAAAGAAACAACAAGTTACACATTTATACCATTTGCATCCAGCGCAGTTATGCCCATGCAGATGCAAAATCCGTCTTTCACGACAGGGTCCAGTGTGGCCACATCGTATCCCAACATATATATATTTTACGTGGCAAAAGAGAGATTTTTCTGACAAATGTACTGATGTGCCCAGCTATAACGTGGCATCACAGCGCTATCTCTCACGCCATGCATGGCGCGCCACACACCACGCCATGAGTCACGCAACAAAGAAAGTTTAGTAGTGAAAAAAGTCATTACATGTAATACAACATTTTGCCCACCAGATGTCACTTTTCCTTATCTACATAGCGCATGCATCTGATTTCATTATGTGTAATACAACATTTTGCCCACCAGGTGTCACTTTTCCTAAACTACATAGCGCATGCGTGTGATTTCATTACGTGTAATACAACATTTTGCCCACCAGGTGTCACTTTTCCTAAACTACAGTAAATAGCGCATGCGTGTGATTTCCAATGTACCGTACGGTATGTTCTGTATCACCGGCCGATGATTGTTTGACAGAAGCGGTGATTCTGTAAACTATACAGTATTAAAGTGTTTTCCACATGGAATCAGGAATGTACGGTATAATAAAGCGGTAGAAGAATGTCTAATCCAGTTTGAAATCATTAAGCTCTGTATTATCCACTGACTGTGCGGTTGAAATCATACTGTGTTTGCGCAAATGTAAATACTGTCGGCACTGTCCCAGACTTAGACATTAGACTTTACAAACTACAGAACTCTAGTAATGGGTGAAGCATGTGGCCTAGCGGTCTAATGCCTAGTCTCACTGCTTCTCCCCTCTTATTGTTCCGTGGGTTCGAGACCTTGAAAATACAGTATGTTTTTTTAATTTATTTTTAAAATCTTCACTTAAAATATTCAGTATTCAATACAGTACATGTGGAGCGCATGTCTGCCCAGTGCTTCAGGAGTCAAACAGCGAAACTAGGATTTTTATTATTGCACATACAGTACTGTACCTTAGAACGCAAACTTGCGTCAATGCCGGCGCTGACATGAACGTGGACATTATAGTGATTTATTATGACCATCAAGTGACAATGGGCCCTGTTAAAGAGACTGGTTTCTGTATATCAAGCTGACTGCGCGTTTAAACCGCAAAATTGCGTCAATGTCTGCGCATGCCCAGTGGTCGGGTTTTAATCACAATGGAATGTGTGCCGTATGTCCAGTGGAGCCAAGCCATACATTAAGTAGCGCTATTTTATGGCGCATGCCCAGTTGTCTGTATTGCTAACAGAACTGTTGAATTTTCACACTAGTGCCATTGTGCACTGTCCGAGACTTACCGCACAGTATATGCAATAGTAAATTCATGACTTCATAAGGTGCTAAAGTAGTGGACTAACAGCAGTTTGTAGGGCAGATGCAGAGCGCAAACTTGCGTCAATGAAAATGCTGTCCTAGACTTGGAAACTTTAGTAATTTAATATGTTTAGTAACTGATAGTTGACTGTGTATAAGAGAGGGGTCTCTATAGTACAAACTGACTCCGCGTTTAAACCGCAAAATTGCGTCAATGTCAGCACAGTTTGCGTTGTGGTAACTTATAGCCAGTTCTGATGGGTTACGGTACAAATAGGATCTCTGGCGCGTGCCCAGTGGCGGGGTTGCAATGCATTGCCAGTGGTGCTGTGCCATAGCCATACCCTTGTAGCGCTATGGCTATGTACTGTAATGTTCACTATAGTACTGTAGTTCAGTCTTGTTATCCAACCCTTACAAAAATCAATCTATTGTACTGTAGATGTGCCCAGCTACAGTACTGTAGTTTGTTGCTCCATACGGTACGCCATACAGTATACCGCATTGCTAGTTGCGCGCTACACTGTAGTGTATTGAGTCTCATAGCACTGCGCATGCCCAGTTGTCTGTATTATACGGTACCTACAACTGTAGTTGTAAGTACAATACGGTAGACATTGTAGTGATTCCCTGACTCTAGGAACTACAGTACAGTAGATGCAGTAGTCTAGGGGGCTAATGCCTAGCCCTACTGCATCTACCATTTTCTTGTCCCGCTGGTTCGAGACCTTTAAAGTACATACTGTATACGGTAATTTTATTTTGTTTTAAATCTTCACTAATACATTATCCAGAAATTCTGGTATTTCTATGCCACAGTACTTTGACAAAAAAGTCTAACCTTGGTAATAAAAAATAAAAAGTGTAACCTTTCAAGCTTCGAACCCGCAAAAGGGTTGTACTGGCAACGTAATGTATTGGTTTGATTATTTACCATTACACTACAGCCGCCTGCAATACCAAGGTTGCACCTGGCTTGAGTGTTTCCTACAATACTGTACGTCATCGTATCTCAGGCGCATGCCCAGATCTACTGTATACCCATGTAGCGCTTTTTTTTTTTTTTTTTAAGTCTTCGCTACTTTTGTTCAGTATTGTTATCCAACCCTTACTAAACTCAGTACATTTTATATATTAGGGGGTAAATGTACTAAGATGGTACTGCTATTAAGAAGTGATGTTGCCCATAGCAACCAATCTGATTCCAAGTATTACTGTACAGTATCTTCTAGAAGGTGCTACTGTAGATAAATGCTAAGTACCGTAGAATCTGATTGGATGCTATGGGCAACATACAGTACAGTAACTTCTTAAATAGAACTCCCATCTTAGTAAATTTACCCCTACAAGTTTCACTTTTTCCCCCCAATTTTTTTTCTTCCGCCCCCCAAAATGAAAGTGAATTTTTAGTGTGTTCTGACTTTTTTTTAAAAAAAAGTTACGCAGTTTACAGTACCTTTAGGGGACGTTGAAGGCTTCCCGCAACATTGCACCCAATTCACCAAATTTTTCCGCCTGCTATTCATACAGTAGGCAAAACTTTTTAACATACTGTCTTACTGTACATTGCATTGACTTCCCGCCTACGGTAGGCAGAAAAGCTTTCAAATTGAATACAGCGATAATTTTACGCCTGGCGAAATGAAATAATCTCCGAAACTTTTTTTTAGCCAATCACGTGTTTTTGCTCCAATGGGTGAAAAAGTGCCAACCAATGTTCTCCCAACTGTCATCTCACAGGCTGTGTTTGAAAAATGACAGTTGGGAGCTGATTGACTGACACCTTATCACTTTTTTATCACTTCTCACTGTCTCCTAACACTGCTTAGTACAGTAAATAGACCCCTTGGAGTGAAAATACCAGACCGGCTAAAAAAAGTAAATAGACCACCTCTAAATTGAAAACGTCCCTCAGTGTATACAGTACTGTATGTGTACTGTACTGTATTCTACTGTAAGTGCCGGGCAGCTGTGAAATCACTGTGATGGGCAACAGGGATACTGTACAGTATATGACTGTGGGCGGCAACCCCCATCGGCCGGCGCGCCCCTGGTGAGTGAAATCCAGGCCAATAGGACGATACACCCCTGCATCTGTGTGTTATTGACTTTTTGTACCTTTTTAATGACAGATGCACGTGTTGGGTCTCAGGCGCACTTAAAGACTGAATTACATACAGTACAAACACCAATTGTATAAATTAATGACAATTTTTATTTAACCTACTTCTTTAGCTTTCCACCCCTGTAGTCCTCTACTGTCACACGCTTCTTTCTTCTGCCGCAGGCATGTCCTGGAGTTCCAAGCTGGACACGGACATGACTACTGTACAGTACCTACAGTAGGTGGAAAGAGATGACGTGAGAACAGTCCTTCCTCAATGCCGACCGATACGCCCTACTGGACTGAGGACTACACAAAAAGATTAGGCTTTTAAGTTAAAATCATCACTGGCACTTTTGGCCTCAGATGCAGAGTTTCACCTATACCAGGTGCAGACTCTACCGTGCATCAGAGTGCAAGGTCCACTGTACGCCCTGAAGAAAGGAGGATAGGCAGAGACAAACAGACAGTAAAAGACAGACACACAGGTTCTCACCGGAGATGCTCTTGTTCTTCATCCTGCTTGATCCCACACACCCTGTACTGTAAGAGAGAGAATCCGCTGTGCAGGGCCCTTCCCTGCTCTAACAGTGTCACACTAATCCACTTCTCCACATTAATATAAGCCCTAACTAACCAGACTAACAATTTTATTAATAACTAATTTGTATTATAATTAAGCCTGGTGGTGAAATACTGTAAGCAGTGCCCCTAGGCCCACAGCCCATAATATAGCGATAAAAAAAAAATACATGAAACAAGACAGTATTTGGGTGCCCCAGATGTAGGTGAACACCAGCTGTCTGAATACAATAACATAGCACTAACATTATCAAAAATGCTTTTCTCACCTTATCCTGATGTCGAAGGGACCGCCGCTCCAACCATACAGTAGATGTACAGTAGAAGCCTGTCTCTCAATTCACGGTGCACCCACTACTGTACAGTACTGTATGTCTGCAACTATGGATGTGGATGTTGAAGCAGCCACTACTACTGTACTGTATATGAACTAAAGGAACCTGAAAACTTGAAACATCTGCATTGCAAACGGCAACATCTGGGCATGCGCCAGAAATCCCATCGCAACCCTCCTACTGGGTATGCGCCCGCCAGAGATGGAAATGCAACAGCATAGAGTACAATACTGTACCGACTGCAGTAATACAGCCAACTGCGCATGCTCAGTGATAGCATAACGCTACATGGCGTATGGCTTGGCGCCACAGATCCCATTGTACCCCCCTCCATTTCTAATCCATCGCAGATGGCTGACAGCCACCATAGCACCAACCGTGTAATACAGAGAGCTCTCTCTCATACAGATCCCACTACTACCATACTTAGTGTGCAAGGTTGGAGCAGCATCACCAATGTCATAAGTTTGTGATGCAACGCTATTTTGCGCTTCAAACGCACAGTCAGCTTTGAACACAGAGCGCTCTCACACAGACGGAAACCACTCTCAGACACAGTCCAAGGGACGTAGCCATAGTGCACAAGGCTGAGACCGCATATGCATTGTCGCATGTTTGCATTTTGCGTTTTTGGGCGCACAGTTTGTGATGCAGAGCCCTGTCTCACATTCTAGACAGTAGATTCACTAGCAGTTTCTGCAGTTATGAAATCACTATTCTGTGGTGCTAAATTGTATGGCACCGTCAGTTTTGAATATTCAGTACAGGCACATTCATAGCGGCACACTAGTTGTCCTAGCAGACGGGGGATGGTGTCCTTGGCAATGGTGACAATTCGTAGCATTTTTCAGGACACTAGGGCAGAGCTGACTGCTTACAGTAAATGGATTAACAAAGCTTCCTTTATTATGGTAATGTGAGGCTCTTTGCTTGCTTTGGGGGAAGGGACCTGATGCACTGTGTATGACTCTCGGCCCACTGGGCATGCGCCAGAAATCCCATAACAACCCTCCTACTGGGAATGCGCCCACCAGAGATGGAAATGCAACAGCATAGAGTACAATACTGTACCGACTGCAGTAATACAGCCAACTGTGCATGCTCAGTGATAGCATAATGCTACATGGCGTATGGCTTGGCGCCACAGATCCCATTGTACCCCCCTCCATTTCTAATCCATCGCAGATGGCTGACAACCACCATAGCGCCAACCGTGTAGTACAGAGAGCTCTCTCTCATACAGATCCCACTACTACCATACTTAGTGTGCAAGGTTGAAGCAGCATCACCAATGTCATAAGTTTGTGATGCAACGCTATTTTGCACTTCAAACGCACAGTCAGCTTTGAACACAGAGCGCTCTCTCACAGACGGAAACCACTCTCAGACACAGTCCAAGGGACGTAGCCATAGTGCACAAGGCTGGGACCGCATATGCGTTGTCGCATGTTTGCATTTTGCATTTTTGGGTGCACAGTTTGTGATGCAGAGCCCTGTCTCACATTCTAGACAGCAGATGGCTGACAGCCACCATAGCCACAGTATGAAATCACTATTCAGTGAAATACAGTACAGAGCCCTCTCTGGGCACTACAGATCCCATTGTAAACCCTCCACTGGGCATGCGCATGAAATCCCATTGACGAAAGCGCAGACATTGACGAAAGTTTTGCACTATTGAAACACACAATCTGTTTGTAATGTCTTACTTTTAAGCAGCCTTTTAAACAACAACACTACAGTATTACAGTACAGTACAACACTACTAAAGTACAGTAGTTTCACTATAGTGTCAGTGACAGTGACAAAAAAAAAATATACGGTACGGTATATTCTTTTCCAGGGATCGAACCCGGGACCATAATTCTACCAAAGTGATCACCTAACCACTAGCCCACACAACAGCTACAGTGAACCACAGAGAGTGGCCTCATCCTTGTGCACTCCTCCCGCTGTGGTTTTTTAATTAAAAAAAAAAATTGTCATACTGTAATGCATCCCATATCAGTGAAAGCTGTGCGTGCATCTCATTAATCTACAGTATACAATATGTACAATACAGTATGTGCAGTGATTTGCATCCTGTTATAAGATGTTACGTACGGTACAGTACTATATACTGTATATGTATATTATGCGACATTAAAAATACAGTATGGGTTGTGCGTACATGAAAATGCTGTGAATGTGATATCCACCCAATTTACTGTAAGTTTAACAGTATGGCATTCTGTACAAGGCATTCAGTACAGTGGAGCACTCACCACCCAGTGGTTAAGCACTATATTACATGCAATTACAAAAGTGGAGCACTCGCCACCCAGCGGTTAAGCACTGTATTACATGCTGTAGCATATCCTTCGTTGAAGAATACCACGGTCTTCCACAAGTCCATGGCGCGACTCAGAGGCCTGCACGCAACACCACAAGTCCATGGCGCGACTCACGCCACGCCATGAGCAACAAAATAGCTGGGCAGATCTGTATTTCTAGCAATATTGTCTACTTTAAACGGTTCATAGATGATTTGCTCATTATCTGGTGGGGTAGCAAACAAGCATTTGACTTGATAATTGAGCAGCACAATGCTAAAAATCATCCAGCCAAATTAACACATACAATTAGTAATGTGTCAGTACAGTTTTTAGATGTACAGATTAAATTAAGTAATAGACACCTACAAACATATCTTTATACCAAGCTGACTGAACAGCTGAAGCACAATTTCTTGATAGAGGCAATGATCTTAAATTATTAAAGGAAACATTTAAGATTGATGGAAATACTTTATTTACTGGCTGTAATAAGAATACCAAAACAGCAGTATTACCCTGGGTAACACAATATAACCCAGCCAGTATTAGCATTAACCATATTTCTAAAAACCTGTGGCCTATGGTTCAATCAGATGCTGTCCTTAAACTACAAGATGTTAAATTGTTAACTAGTTACAAACGTGATCATAATCTAAAAACTTATTGGTTAAAACTGACATCACTAATTTTAAGGCTGGCACTAAAAGCTACTTTCTCACAGGCAAAAAGGGTTGTATCAGATGTTCATGCACAATATGTAGTTACATGTTACCTGGAGACTCATTTTACCACCCCTTGTCTGGCAAAAGATATACTATTAACTTTAGATTAACATGTTACTCTAAATTAACAGCATACCCAATAATTTGTCCTTGTGGACTCTCCTACATATGCAAAATAGAACGCCTCTTTAAAGAAAGAATGGCAGCCCATAGGTCGACCATTAGAAATGCTTTGGCTAGTGGCAACAGTGACCAAACTGTCGAATGCCACTTTTGTGATATGCCACATCCCCTATCAGCGTTAAGGTATAGGATGATAGACCATGTCCCCCTTTCTATAAGAGGTGGTAATAGGGGTCTTAAATATCTGCAGTTAGAAAGTGAATGGATCTACAAATTAGGGACCCTTGTTCTCAAAGGACTTCATGATCATATAGGATTTAATTGCTTTCTATAAACCTATGGTGTTGCAAATATTAGCATTGATCTATTTGGAGACATAACGGTAATCATATAAAGATGTTACATGGAGTAAATTTCTTGAATCCATATTCTGAGTAAATGTATATAGTACTGAATTATAAACTATGGTAGTATCTCTGGTTTTTTGTTCTGTAGACTGTGTATATAGTTATATCCTCGAATTATGTTGCATTACATTATAAGTTAGTCTGGTTAACTTAAAGCATTATGTATAAAACATAATGTAAATAATGTCAGTACGAAGATGTAGCAGCTAGTATTTCATTAGTTATTACTAATATTTTGCAATGTGCTTATCTAATGCTGATGTTCTGTTTTTATCTTTATATTTTTTCAGTTTATGGGGTTTGTATGGTGATGGGCTTACAGTAATGACTCATTATTTATGATGACGTTAATCTGGTAAGTGGTCCCATTTCCGGGGATGGCGTCCATGTGGTGTATCTCTTGGGCTATAAGGTAAGCTATTTTCAGCATGCATTTGCCTGATGACAGCACCGATTTGGTACTGAACTGTTGCTATAAACTGCATATTGCTGAATATAAAGCTCCCCTATCAAATACCTTGAGTGCCACATCTATTTGGTGATGTTTGGTGATGCCATTTAATGAATGGGAGAGCTGGGCGTTGTGTGCATTTTATATATAAAATAATTTTGCTGATATATATACATTATATATATTTACATAGTGTGTATATATAGTGCATATATATATACAGTATATCAGTATATATATATATATATATATATATATACATACACACATATATATACAGTATACACACATTAACAAGCACACATTTAAATAATAATTCAATGTGACCATAATAAACCTATATTCTATTGCTTTATTTTGCAATATTAACACAAACTGCAATCAAAGCAGAAACATTGCTCTTAATAGTACAAGTGGGTTCTGTAGAATAAAAATAACAGGAGGAGGCAATTGTAGGATGTGCTTTTCGGTGAAGCCAAAACTCATGACAAGCAGCTTAGCTGCCCACTTAAGGGCTTGAGTAAAGTCTAAAAATGAAAATAACCAAGGGCTTTATTTATGAAATATTAGAGATATTTTTTTAACATAAAAAGCCCAGCTCCCTGATGATAATGGCTTGCAGTAGTAAGCAGAGAAATACCACAGTCAGGGCTGATGATTGCCGGATCACACGGTCACATTGTACTTTGAAGACCAGTCTCAGGCTTACAGGTATAGCATGAAATAAATTAAATACATATAAAAATATGTTTAAAAAAATATATATTTTAATAAAATTCTATGAAGAGACACATTTATAATTTTTAGACTAACTCTAACAACTGAAAGTTACATTCTAAGCATCCTCAGTAGCTCTGTTTTGTTCTCTTTGCTTCTCTTACTGAGATTGTATTGTAAAAGGGCTGATAGGAATAGGAAGAGACAAAACAGCTTTGGGATTTGCTGCAAAAATAGAAAAATGCAGATTTGGAAACAATTTGCACATTTTGTTTGTAATATATTTTGCTGATTTGCAGCATATATAACTCTGGGGGATTCACAAACTCGTTATTTAGGAATGTGAGTACCACATTATGATGAAGTAATCAGATAAAAATATAATATAAATATTGAGCTGAGTTATTTTTAAACAAATATTGACGATTTTCAAGATTTTACTTTTAAAAAGCTGTCAGATTGAATCAATCAGAGACTTAGGGCAGGATAACTTGTTACAGCTTATTTCTTGTTAGCAGGTCATGAATTTTTAATACTATGATGAAACACTGTCAGAGAGAAGATGTCATAAACATTTGGAAACACCACCTTGTATGATAATTGGCAAGGAACCTCATGGAGCTACACTTCCAGATCTTTTTATAAAAATTAGATGCACCACATTCTTTACCACAAAATACTTTTGAAAAGCAGGCTATAGAAAAAAGCTCAACCAGCCAATAATCTGTGGAAAGTAGACAATATATTTGAAAACACTCAAAATAAAATATTTCAATGATTTATGAGCAGAAAGTGAATGTGCTAACTACTAGAGATGTGCTTAGGCCCACTGTGTTGTTCTAAATCATCGTCATGTCTAGGTTTTGGCAAAACTGCCCTCAATCATATAATTTGGACTTTTTTTGTTCCTACAGTATTATTAACATCAATAGCATTAATTCCATGCATTTCCAAACAATTTTGACCAGCTCCCAGTATTTTTTTTCACCAATATTGGGCAAAGGCTGTAGAGAGCTGGCTAGTAAAAATCTATGATACATAGTGGCACAGCAGTGGCAGGCAGGATGGCAGTATAATAAACTATATGACCATATATAATGTTTACATTAATCAAGAACTAATTGCATAAAAGTAAAAGCCTAGTAGAAAATCTAATATATTACAAACACACTTCTACAAACTGCAAATCACAGGCCTCAGGTCAATAGAGGTGATTGCTGCCAGAGTACAGTCTAATAGAAAACTAGATCACCATCAAAGTTACTCCAAACATTATATCACAGGCCTTAGGCCAGTCCAGGTGATTGGAAGGTAAAGCATTTATTTACTATAAGGAAAAGTAAATCAGAAACATGGAATTAATAAAAAACAAGATTCCTAATGTGAGTTTTCAAATGAAAAATTGAGCAAACGTTGCAAGAAAATACAAAAGCATTATGTGCTAAATTAGTGGGGGCTGATCTGTCTATCTCTGCTCATGCTGTATATTATGTTACATACTCTGTGTGTGGAGAAGCTGTAGGGAATGGGGCACATACACCTGGATGAGAAGCTGGTGCGTTAGATGGTCTTGCAAGATACAGAGCATCAATGCAGTGACAAGTGGCTGTCCTGAACGAGATGTATGCTGCTGCCGTGACCTCCAAAAGAGAGTTGTGAAGCTGGAGGACTACAAAGCTGAAATTAGCAACTACCAGGGAGCACCTATTAGTATTTCTATATATTCAGTTTGGCTGAGAATCTGATGACTTCTTTATGCTCCATAATAGTTTACACATTCATACTGTCACCAACACTGTTTATATTGATTTAATGGGATCATAGTGGTGATAATAAAATGGAGATGTGGAGAAGTGCAACCTTGTCTTCATGCAGTTAAAATTTTGCTTTATAATAATGTGATTTTGATTCAGGGCCAAAACAGTTAGGGGTCTATTCATCATCACTGATTCCTAAAAAAGTAGGTGAAAATTAACATATTTAACGTCTTTTGTATAAATTAGTTTTTATTGCCATTCATTAGAAAGTTAATGCAATAGATTTCATAGATATCTCCTGCTTACCTTTTAGACCCGATTTGGCCCACTGTCCCCATACACTAGTGTGGGAACCTAAATTCATCAGGCTCTGAAAATATAACATTTTTGGAGCTTGACTGCAGGCATCTTCACCATCTTCAGATGGCATTTCTTCCTACACCACTGGGAGACCCAGTTGTGGAAAGTGATCCTCAACCACTGCTTAGCTTCTTCCGCTGGAAGTCGATCATGCATTAATTCAAGTTCACTCAGCACTGCCAATTCAGACTCAACAGTGCTAAGGAGTTGCAGGGACAGCTGATACATAGTGGCACAGTAGTGGATCATCTGTCTCTGCCCCAGAGCAATGTTGAAGTGCAACAAGTTAGATACTTAATTAGTGGGGCCCCCCGATAAGTAATATAATGAATAGGTGCTTTAGTAAATACAGTAAAGTATGCTGCCTCTCAAACACTGTTACGAATCCCAATGCTGTCTCCATGTGAGACCACAAGAACCCAGCTAGCGAGATCTTCACCAATAACAACCGCCCATTGTTCCCTTAGAACTAGGATACATTCACCGGTACTTAGGCGGCCGCCTGGACTTATGATCGGGGTAGTAGTGGCTCACATGGAGGTACAAGGGAATTCAATAGATGAAATGTGCAGTTGGAACAGATGCAGGTGATGGTAAGGCTTTGAGGAAAAGAAGAGTGGATATTTGACCAATGGTATGACTTGAAGTGGTTTAAAATAGCACAGCAGCCGATGATGCGGCAATAGTATCAATGACGCAGCAATAGTGCCGATGGTTTGGCAATTGTACCAATGGTGCAGCAATAGCCGCTAGTAAACAGTCTAGTCTTTGGAAATGGCTTTGGAAGCCAATTATGCAGCAAATGTGCCAATGGTGCACCAGTTGCACTGATGGTGCGGCAATAGTGCCAATGGTGCAGCAATTATGCCGATGGTGCGGCAATAGCCATTAATAAACAGTCTAGGTTTTGGCAATGGCTTTGGGAGTCAATGATGTGGCGAATGTGTCAATGGTGCGGCAGTTGTGCTGATGGTGCAGCAATAGTGCCGATTGTGCGGCAATTGTGCTGATAGTGTGGCAATTTGGAAATGGCTTTGGGAGCTGATAATGCAGCAAATGTGCCAATGGTGCGGCAGTTGTACTGATGGTGTGGCAATAATGCTGATGGTGCGGCATTTGTGCCGATGGTGTGACAATAGCCATTAGTAAACAGTCTAGGTTTTGGCAATGGCTTTGGAAGCCGATGATGTGGCTATAGTGCCGAAGGTGCAGCAGTAGTGCCGATTGTGCAGCAATAGCCATTAGAAAACATTGCAGGTTTTGTCTGTGGCTTGGGAGCCGTATGAAGGCTGATTAGCTGATGGCAGCACTGGGGCTGCTTGGTGCGGCTAGGAACCCGTATGGAAGCTGATAAGCCGATGGCAGCTTGGGGGCTGCTTGGTGCAGCTGGAAAGCCATATGGAAGTTGATGAGCTGTATCACAAGGAGAAACAAACAAAATGACCATGCTGCAAGCCAATGAAACTCACAGACACACTTTAGTCAGCACAGCTGCAATAATCCAGTGAGTATAAATAGGCTGAAGTCCAAATCAGGTTTGCACTTGCGGAATACATCACTTCCTGAGGCATGCCGATCGCCTAGCAACAGGAACAACTGAAGTAGCCCCGTCCTGTCTGGGCAACCTGTTAGAAGGATTCAAATTGTGACCGCGACTTGTAACAAACATGCAAAATCTTGGCAAAGCCCATAATGAATAGTGGTGCACAGTGGAATTGCCCTTAGGCCCTCCCACACACACCAAACCCAACCAAACCAAACACCTCCAGGGACTACCATTTTTGTGGCTGATGTGCTTGGTTTGTTTGGGCCCCCACAAAAGAAAACATTTTGGAGGTTTGTTTTAACAAAACTATGATTGGACTTAAGGCTAACAGTGTTATATCATCATCCTCATCATCACCCTCATCACTTATTAATATCATCACACAATACCAGCTCATCCCCAGTGGAATCCACCATTCCAGTCTCTGTCTGTAGTTGGTGACAAAGGTCTTCCGCATAGAAGTTGTCATTCATTTTGATGAATGTCAGTTTTTCCACATTTTTGGGAAGTAGCTTCCTATGCCAATCACTCACAAAATCCCTGGCTGTGCTAAACACTCTTTCTGAGCAGATGTTACACTGTTTCACTTTGGTGCGCTAAGTTGACCTTGTCATCATCACCAGTTACTCTCTTGGAAAAGGTCAGTAGTTCCCTTTCAGCACATTTGCAGAAGAAGCTAAAGCAGGAGACAACTTGCTCCCAATGAGCTTATTGTATCTCTTAAAATCTGTGTCAGTTATAATGAAAGTCATTACATAGGATCATGCATGGTTGCCAAAATGTAATGATTCAAAGCGTATAAAGAACTTCTATAAGTCCAAGATACTTAGCAGAATCGCTTAATTTTTCCTCCTCCTTCAGCTTCTCTTGCTGCTTTTCCAGTAATATAGGTAAGGTTATGATCTGACTCTGGCTGGAAATGTCTGAACTCAATTCATTGATTACAATTTCAAATGGTTTCAGTAGCTTTCATAAAAGCTGAAGTAATTTCTGGTGTGCTGCAGTAAGGTGGTAACTAGTCTACCCAGTTTTATGTCATGGATTGATGTGCACATTTGGATGGATTGTTGCTGTTCCTTCATGAGTGATGTCAGTGGGGCTGCCCCCAAATGGCAGGCATTCCATCAGGAAAGCCTCCATTTGGCCCCACCTACAAAACTGTGCGAGCTGTCGATCACAATCGACAGCCACCCCTTTTGTAGTAAGCCCTGGAGCAAGAGAATGTCTCTCTCACTCCGGGCATTGTGCACGTGCAGTGCGGCCGCTGCATGTGCGCAGGGCCTCTACATTGACCCGCTTGCGAGCGCATCGGCGCTTGCGAGCATGTCTGAATGAGACCCATTGTATGTTAGCTAAGCCATTGAAGGAGATATACCCACCCAGTGGGTTGTCACAGTCATGTAATCTTTAGATTGACCAGTAATGCATATCCACATATCTGTAGTTAGTTGGATAGATGGTAAAATTTAATTTTCTAGGGAAAGAATAACATTTTGTTTAACATCCCAGTACAGGTGAGGAATTGATATTCTGGTAAAATAGAATTGAGATGCAATGTAGTTGCTGTGTTGTTATGACGGTACAACTGATACTGTAGATTAATGAGATGCACACACAGCTGAGATGTAATGAATTATTCTCTAATGGTGGGGTATTGTGTATATATGTACTGATATAATATTTTGAAAGGAAGACACATTTTTTATTATTAAAAACAGCAGAGGGTGGGCGGCGTGCACTAGGATGAGCCCGCTATGTGTGGTTCTTGATATAGCTGGTGTATGGGCTAGAGGTTAAGTGATTGCTTTGCAACAGTGCTTGCCCCAGGTCAGAGCCCTGGAAACGAATATTTTTTTTGTACTGTCGGTGCTGTCCCAGACCTAGACACTATAGTGAAACTAATAGTGGGCTGTTTAAAAGTGAGGCATTACAAACTGATTGTGCATTTTAAAATGCACATTTGTGGCACTGTCAGCACATTGGCGCTGTGGTGGCTGTCAGATGATTGCAATGGGAACTCTGGCGCATGCCCAGTGGAGCTGCTCCATACGTCAGTGGAGTACAGAGGATCATACTACTATGCATGCCCAGTGGGTCGGGAGTCACACACCCAGTGGAGGGGTTGCAATGAGATCTCTAGTGCATGCCCAGTGGAGCCACCACATATGCTAGTTCGCGCTATTCCATGGTGTATGGAAGATCATGGCACTGCACATGCCCAGTGGGTCGGGAGTCACACACAGCAAAAGTGGGATGTCTGTATTACATACTGACTGTGCAGTTGAAGTTGCACACTTGAGGCACTGATTTTATGACTTTAGAAACTAGTAGTGGGCTCTGTTTAAGAGAGAGGTCTCTTTATTACAAACTGTGCGTTTGAAACCGCAAACTTGCGGCAATGTCGGCATGTCGGCGCTGTGGTGGCTGTTAGCTCTGAGGGGTTACAAAGGGATCTCTGGTGCAAGCCCAGTAGAACTGTTCCATATGCCAGTTCACACTATGCCATGGTGTATGGAAGATCATAGCACTGCACATGCCCAGTGGGTTAGGAGTCACACACAGTGCAAATGGGATCTCTGTATTAAAAACTGACTATGCAATTGAAGTTGCACACTTGCAGCACTGTCAGCACTGTTGGCGCTGTCCCAGACTTAGACACCATAGTGATTTCATGACTTTAGAAACTAGTAGTGGGCTCTGTTTAAGAGAGAGGTCTCTGTATTATAAACTCATTGTGCTTTTAAAACCTCAAACTTGTGGCAATGTCGGCACGTCGGCGCTGTTGTGGCTGTCAGCTCCGAGGGTTTACATGGGACCTCTGGCGCATGCCCAGTGTAGGGGTTGCAATGGGATCTTTAGCGCACACCCAGTGGAGCAGCGCCATATGCCAGTTCACGCTATGCCATGGTGTATAGAAGATCATAGCACTGCGCATGCCCAGTGGGTCAGGAGTCACACACAGAAAAAGTGGGATGTCTTTATTACATACTGACTATGTGGTTAATGTTGCACACTTGCGGCACTATTAGCACTGTCCCAGACTTTGACACCATAGTGATTTCATGACTTTAGAAACTAGTAGTGGGCTCTGTTTAAGAGAGAGGTCTCTGTATTACAAACTCATTGTGCACTTAAAAATGCAAACTTGTGGCAATGCCAGCACTGTTGGCGCTGTCCCAGACAATGACAACATAGTGATTTAATGACTTTAGAAACTAGTAGTGGACTATGTTTAAGAGAGAGGTCTCTGAATTACAAACTGATTGTGGGTTAGGAGTCACACACAGTGAACGTGGGATCTCTGTTTTAGAAACTGACTGTGCGGATGAAGTTGCACACTTGCAGCACTGTCAGCACTGTCAGCGCTATCCCAGACTTAGACACCATAGTGATTTCATAACTTTAGAAACTTGTAGTGGGCTCTGTTTAAGAGAGAGGTCTCTGTATAACAAACTGATTGTGCATTTAAAAATGCAAACTTGCAGCACTGTTGGCACGTCGGTGCTGTGGTGGCTGTGAGCTTCGGGACTTGCACATGGGATCTCTGGCACATGCCCAGTGGAGCCGCTCCTAATCCATGTAGCATTCTGCTAGTCGCGCTACAGTATGCCGTGGCATAAGGAGGCTCATACAGTAGTAATGCACATGCCCAGTGGGTCGGGACTCACACACAGTGCATCAGGTCCCTTACCCAAAGCAAGCAAGAGCCTTTCATTACCATAATAAAGAATGCTCTGTTTGCCATTTACTGTAAGCTGTCAGCTCAAGGTCTGCCCTTGTGTCTTGAAAACCACTTGGAGTTGACATCCACCACAGCACCGATATTGCCGCAAATTTGCGGTTTTAAACGCACAATCTGTTTGTAATACAGAGACCTCTCTCTTAACAGAGCTCACTGCTAGTTTCTAATATCATGAAACCACTATGGTGTCTAAGACTGGGACAGTGCCAACATTGCCGCAATTTTAAATTTTTAAATGCACAATCTGTTTGTAATAGAGAGACCTCTCTCTTAAATAGAGCACACTACTAGTTTCTAAAGGCATGAAATCTCTATAGTGTTTAAGGCCCATATTCAAAGTCCTGCTGGACTTTTCACCTCCTTCACCTGTTTTCCAGGTGGAATAGTATCGCGCGTGTGCCCGCTATTCCCCGTACTCAATTCCAAAGTAGGCAAAAACGGGAACAGGCAAAACTTGGATGAGCAAAAGAATGTGGGAATTTTTGTGAAATAATTGTAGGACCCCCATAAAGATGTCCAGACCAAGGGGGTTCGCTATGGGTACCTCACCAGAATTAATTTCATTAGTTTGGCATTTTGTTTTCACTTTTTTTTTTCACAGCAAAATTAAAATAATTTTTTTGGGGTGTCCCAATTTTTTTTTTGGCATGGGTGCAGGCTATTTTTTTAAGCCTACACCCCTAAATCCCAAATCTGCACTTTTTTTCACCTGCTATAGGTAATTTAAAAATTATCAGTTTTTTTTAAATTACCTTTGGCCCCATTTACAAAAAAATGAAATTTTCGGGAAATATGCTTGGGACCCCCCTAAAGATGTCCAGACATGGGGGATCACTATGGGTACCCCATTTTTGCCTGCTGAGGGAAGTCGGGGTTTGTAGTGCAAGTGTAATTTTGCGGCTATGAAGAAGTGGTAAAGAATAGCACTTAGGAATAGTTATTTTCCCCAAAAAAATTATCTATCAAATTTGGGGTACATGAAAATGGGGGTAAGCATTTTTTTAAGTCCCTAAAGTTTTTTTTAACAAATCTGCAAAATTGCACCTGCTGCTTGTCCCGGCAATGAAGAAAATACCAGCCGCATACATTGGGACCCGACCTGAATTAATTTTGACAGTTTAACACTTTGTTCCCCTTTTTTTTTTACACCCAAAATTAAACATAATTTTTTTGGGGTGTCCAGAATATTTTTTTTTAATTTTTGATGCAGTACACCTTTATGGGACTGTCTTAAGGCTGCACAGGGGTTCCCGCAATATTGTACCCCAAAACCGCAATTCTGCACTTTTTTCCGCCTGCTATTCATAGGCGAAACTTTTTTGCTTATTACATTGCATCGACTTTCCACCTAGGCGAAAAGTCTTCCAAATTGAATACGGAGGAAATTCAAAACAGGCAAAAAGTACGTCATAGGCAAAAAGTATCATGGATCTGGACTAGTAATCTTAAGGCGCTTATAACATATAAAATGTATACTCATAGACGTCTTCTTTAAGCTTGTCACTTTCTTGAGATGATCCCTCTTCAGACAATGCGTGTACATAAAATAGAGGAAGAGACAAACAAACACATCTGTGTAGAATTGTCTACAAAGTTCATATAATATTTCATATACACAATGGAAATTAATCTCTTCTTTATGATGTTCTAAAAATGACAACGTACCACACTCACATATAGTCAATATGGTATAAATCCTAGAAAGGTATCTTTTTCCTAAAACACCTTTAGGTACAGAAAAACCTCAACTATACGATCAGAAGAAAGGGTTAAACGTACTCCACTCACTTCAAAACTAGACTCGCTGAGCACCTGCATAATATTAAAAAAGGCATGGAAACACGCACACTATCCAATAACTTTAAGACCACACACAAATGTTCAAATAAAGAATTGATAAGATTCATCGGAATTCAGAACATAAAGTCTAATTGGAAGGAGAGAGATTTAGAGGGTAATCTTTCTAGAGACGAAATGAGGTGAATTTTTAATCTTGATACGTTGATACAAGGGGGTTTGAATACCGACTTCGAGTTGAAATGGTTTTTACAATAATATTTTTGATATTATTATATGTTGTATTGGGAGTTGATGATGATGATGTGGTGTTTATATAGATATTTAACATCATATCTTTATTTTATTATGCATTTTATTATTTTTAGGGTATTATTGTACAGTATATTTATTGATATACACACCTACACATTTTTAAAAATATGTCTAAGAACTTTATTGATGGATTTGCTTGCAATTTATATACCTATGATCACTTGTGGGATTAATTTTTTCTATTCAATCGTGTACATGAGTGCCAGAAAAGTGTGAGGAACTTTGTGTATGTGGCACACAAGGTACAGGAATTATACTTCCTGTTTGCGTTCCACTTGAATGGAACGTGATCCCGGAAGTTTCAACATGCGATGCACTTCTGGTGAAGTGTATAACCATTACATTAGGTTCTCCCTGTGGGTTGTTTGCGTTCCGCTAGAGTGGAACGCAATCTCGGAAGTTCCAGTGCATGACGTGCTTCCAGTGAAGTGCAGGTTCATCGCACTGGGTCCTACTGTGGGCTGTGTGCTAAACCACTGTTCTCAGGTTGGCACACTTAGCCCCTGTCAGTGGAGATCTCTATATTTGCAATTAATTTGAAAAATAATTCTAAATCACTAAATAAAGGGACTGACATCACATCCTGTTAGGTCATGTGACCGGAGGAATGGGAATTAACTCAGGTATAAAAAGACAGGTAAGGTGCACCTCTCATTGGACCTTGAGAAAGATCATAGAGCGAATTGCCTTGGTTGTGAGAGGACTTTTGCACCAGTATGAAGAGATTGGGGGTAGTGAAATCACTGCATTTCCAGTAAGGTACTTGGGTGTATTTTTGGAGACTATAACCTTGACTAACAACTGTACCTGGATAATGTGAATTCCCCCCCCCATTTTTGGATTGTGTGCATATATTTATGTATTTACTTTTTTTACCATATTTGTGTATTTGAATAAATACTGAAAATCTCTTGTTGGCTTATATTGTATACATACTGAGAATCTTTGAATGTAAAGAAACGTTGTTGTGCTTTATGCTGCACTTTTCACAAGTGAGTTGGGTGCGTGTCTTATTTTTGGAAAAAGATACCTTTACACATTTCTTCCCACTATCTTTGAAGTGAGTGGGGTACGTTTAACCCTTTCTTCTGATCGTATTGTTGAGGTTTTTCTGTACCTAAAGAAGTTTTAGGAAAAAGATACCTTTCTAGGATTTATACCATATTGACTATATGTGAGTGTGGTATGTCGTCATTTTTAGAACATCAAAAAGAAGAGATTAATTTCCATTCTATATATGAAAATTTATATGAACTTTGTAGACAATTCTACACAGATGTGTTTGTTTGTCACTTCCTCTATTTTATGTACAGTCAGGTGCATAAATATTGGGACATGACAGAATTTTCATATTTTGACCTCTATTCACCACCACAATGGCTTTGAAATGAAACAAACAAGATGTGCTTTAACTGAAGACTTTCAGATTTAATTTGAAGATAATTACATCCAAATCAGGTGAACGGTGTAGGAATTACAACGGTTTCTATATGTGCATCCCACTTTTTAAGGGGCCAAAAGTAATGGAACAAACTAAACAATCCTAAATCTAACTTTCACTTTTTCATACTTTGTTGCAAATTCTTTGCAGGCAATTACAGCCTGAAGTCTGGAATGCATAGACATCACCAGAGGCTGGGTTTCATCCCTGGTGATGCTCTGCCAGGCCTCTACTGCAAATGTCTTCAGTTCCTGCTTGTTCTTGGGGCATTTTTCCTTCAGTTTTGTCTTCATCAAGTGAAATGCATGCTCAATTGGATTCAGGTCAGGGGATAGACTTGGCCATTGCATAACATTCCACTTTTTAGCCTTAAAAAACTCTTTGGTTGCTTTTGCAGTATACTTCGGGTCATTGTCCATCTGCACTGTGAAGCGTTGTCCAATGAGTTCTGAAGCATTTGACTGAATATGAGCATATAATATTGCCCGAAACACTTCAGAATTCATTCTGTTGCTTTTGTCAGCAGTCACATCATCAATAAATACAAGGGAACCAGTTCCATTGGCAGCCATACATGCCCACACCATGACACTACTACCACCATGCTTCACTGATGAGGTTGTATGTTTTGGATCATGACCAGTTCCTTTCCTTCTCCATACTCTTCTCTTCCCATCACTCTGGTACAAGTTGATATTTGTCTCATCTGTCCATAGGATGTTGTTCCAGAACTGTAATGACTTTTTTAGATGTTGTTTGGCAAACTCTAATCTGATCTTCCTGTTTTTGTGGCTCACCAATGGTTTACATCTTGTGGTGAACCCTCTATATTCACTCTTGTGAAGTCTTCTCTTGATTGTTGACTTTGAAACATATACACCTGGAGAGTGTTCTTGATTTGGCCAACTGTTATGAAGGGGTTCTTCTTCACCAGGGAAATAATTCTTCTGTCATCCACCACAGTTGGTTTCCATGGTCTTCCTGGTCTTTTGGTGTTGCTGAGCTCTCCGATGCGTTCTTTCTTTTTAAGAATGTTCCAAACAGTTGATTTGGCCACACCTAATGTTTTTGCTATCTCTCTGATGGGTTTGTTTTGATTTTTCAGCCTAATGATGGCTTGCTTCACTGACAGTGACAGCTCTTTGGATCTCATATTGAGAGTCGACAGCAACTGATTCCAAATGCAAATGTCACACCTAGAATCAACTCCAGACTTTGAACCTGCTTAATTGATAATGAAATAATGAGGGAATAGCCCACACCTGCCAATAAAATAGCTTTTGAATTGATAGTCCCATTACTTTTAGCCCCTTAAAAAGTGGGAGGCACTTATAGAAACCGTTGCAATTCCTACA
The DNA here is from genome assembly GCA_031769625.1 of Taudactylus pleione. Classification (NCBI taxonomy): domain Eukaryota; kingdom Metazoa; phylum Chordata; class Amphibia; order Anura; family Myobatrachidae; genus Taudactylus; species Taudactylus pleione. Next base: position 29,373,359 of record JAUIMM010000092.1, on the reverse strand, counting down.
ACGTTCACCTCGTTTGGATGTAATTACCCTTAAATTAAATCTGAAAGTCTGCAGTTAAAGCACATCTTGTTTGTTTCATTTCAAAGCCATTGTGGTGGTGAATAGAGGCCAAAATATGAAAATTCTGTCAATGTCCCAATATTTATGCACCTGACTGTACATGCATTGTCTGAAGAGGGTTCATCTGAAGAAAGTGACAAGCATAAAGAAGACCTATATGAGTATACATTTTATATGTTATAACCGCCTTAAGATTACTACCTATATTTTTATTGTATATGTTTTATTTCTTTGTATTTGGGCAAGATAAGGTAGAAATTTTTGAAGCTGATACTATTAGATTTGCGCCCAATTTGTTCCAATAACTTCCTTTTAGTAAGTCTGGGAAAGTGCTGACAGTGACTCCTCACCCACTGGGCATGCACAGTGCTATGATCTTCCATACGCCATGGCAAAGTGCAAACTGGCTTATGGCGTGGCTCCACTGGGCAGGCGCCAGAGATCTCATTGCAACCCCTTAACTGGGCATGCACCAGAGATCCCATTGTATTTCCTTGGAGCAGACACCCACCACAGTGCTGACATGCCACAATTTCCGCAAATTTGCAGTTTTAAATGCACAATCAGTTTGTAATACAGAGACCTCTCACCTAAACAGAGCCCAGTGCTAGTTTCTACCATCATGGTGTCAAAGTCTGGGACAGTGCTGACAGTGCAACTTCAGCCGCATAGTCAGTTTGTAATACAAACATCCCACTTTCGCTATATGTGAATACTGACCCACTGATCATGCACAGTGCTATGTTATTCCATATGCCATGGCATAGCTTGAACTGTCATATGGCGTGGCTCCATTGGGCATGCACCATAGATCCCATTGCAACCCCTCGACTGGACATGCGCCAGAGATCCCATTGTAATCCCTTGGAGCTGATACCCACCAAAGCGCCAACATGCTGACATTGCCGCAAGTTTGCGGTTTTAAATGCACAATGAGTTTGTAATACAGAGACCCCTCTTTCATACAGAGCCCACCACCAGTTTCTGAAGTCATGAAATCACTATAGTGTCTAATTCTGGGACAGCTCTGGCACTGCCCCAAGTGTTCAACTTCAACCACACAGTCAGTATGTAATACAGATATCCCACTTTCACTCTGTGTGACTCCTGACCCACTGGGCATGCTCAGTGCTATGAACTTCCATATGCCATGACATAGCACAAACTGTCATATGGCGCAGCTCCACTGGGCATGTGCTAGAGATCCCATTGCAACCCCTTCACTGGGCATGTGCCAAAGATCCCATTGTAAACCCTCAGAGCTGACAGCCACCACAGCGCCGACGTGCCGACATTGCCGCAAGTTTGCGGTTTTAAAAGCACAATCAGTTTGTAATACAGAGACCCCTCTTTCAAACAGAGCCCACTGCCAGTATCTGAAGTCATGAAATCACTATGGTGTCTAAGTCTGGGACAGCGGTAACAGTGCTGCAAGTGTGCAACTTCAACCACACAGTCAGTATGTAATACAGACATCCCACTTTCGCTGTATGTGACTCCCGACCCACTGGGCATGTGCAGTGCTATGATCTTCCAGATGCCATGGCATAGCGCTAACTGGCGTATGGTGCGGCTCCACTGGGCATGTGCCAGACATCCCATTGTAACCTCTTGGAGCAGACAGCCACAACAGTGCTGATGTACCGACATTGCCGCAAGTTTGCGGTTTTAAATGCAAAATCAGTTTGTAATACAGAGACCTCTTTCTTAATCAGAGCCTGCTACTAAAGTCATGAAATCACTAGTCTGGGACAGCACCGACATTGACCCAAGTGTGCAGCTTCAAGCACACAGTCAGTGTGTAATACAGTGCTGTGCGTACCTGTGAAATTTGTTTATATAAAAATTTAGGAATCACACACTTATTGATTTAAAACTTTATTAGACATTCTTCTAGAGCCTTGATTCCATGAGGAAAATGCTGTACTACAGTATATTGTCCAGAATCACTGCTTTTGTCAGTCTATCATTGGGTGGTGATATAGAAAATGCATTGGAAATCAGACGCATGTGCTGTGTAGTTTAGGAAAAGTGACACCTGGTGGACAAAAACTTGTATTACATGTTATGACTTTTTTTTCAATGCTACGCTATGTTGCCTTACAAAACTTTCTGTGTGGCAAAACTAATGGCGTAGTGTGTGGCACGCCATGCATGGGGTGCTATATGGTGTATGGAGCAACAAACTAGCTGGGCACATCTGTAGGCATCAACTTACTTTGACACTACAAATGCCACATATGTCTTGACAATTGTTGCCAGGATTTGGGTTAGAACATTTCCACATGTCGGAGGTGGCTTTTTTGGTCTTTTACCCAAGTATGTCAATGCAATTCTTATCACCGGTATGAAGTGCTGCAATTGGTGGATGACTTACTTTGACACAAAAAACATTATCCTGCTCTATTTTATCAATATGTTCTTGTCCAATGCATTCATCTTCATCATCCTCATTAGTGACAGATACAAAATTTTCCCCCTCATCTTCCTGTTGCACATTTACAACTTCAAAAGTTGCATACCCAATTTCTATGTCTAAAGCATCATCATAATTACTTTTGATACTACTCATCCTCACATCTGCAGAGGGTTCACAAATGGTGAAAGGAGGCTTCTCTAGGATTTCATTGTCAGAACCAGAAATGTCAAACTCACACATAGCACTTGTGGACTCCCTAACATCCTCTGTCGGGATTCCTGAGATGGTATTCTGACTGCTGGCATTGTGTGGGATCACATATCAAACCCTTGAGTTTTTATTACCTGGTGCAAAGAATATAAACATTTGAATATTATCTGCATATCAGTTATAATCTGGGCCATGACATCAGATTATTTTACCACCTGCAGCATGCAAGTCACAAATAAAATGGGAGATCATATAAATTATCGTGAAATGTACAATAACAGAAGCACTGATGCACATTAAGATTCTTCCAGAAATATCTTCCCATCTCCAGGTATCGATAGATGAAAAGGAAATGGGACCCCATACCTGAAAAATCCCTGGCAGTGTGGCAGTGATGCTTGTGCCTCCCAAGAAGTGAGTTCTAAATTGTTATTGTTTTTCTGAAACAATATTACTAATCCACATTTCCTGCACTCCTAGCATTTTCATTTAGCCAAGTCTTCATACAGTAAAACATGCAAAATCTGATGATTCAATAAGGTCAGCATTCTTGTCTTGTACAGACCGGGCATTACAGGGGAGTTTTCAGATCGCTTATACTAGATATCACTAAGTATTTTCAATTGGGGAGCTATGTGGATGTATGTCACATAGGAAGAACAATTTGGTTCCTTCAAACTATAGAATATCTGTTGGACACTGCACTACTATACTATATGTATTCTCTTTAAAAATGGTAAATAAGAAAGTGGACGAGGGTCTTAGAAGACAAAGAGAAAAGATCTTCAGGATGGAAGGGTAGAAGAATTCCATGGTTTAGTAGAAATGAAATCATAGGTGGGCAGAGTAAATGTGTGCAACCTGAGATAAATGAATACATTGGGTCATCAGTGAAAAGTAAATGTTAGTGATGACAGAGAAGAAACTATTTCTATGAAGTCTATGAAAGTATGATGGTGTGTATAGATGTTTTTGCTAGGATATTGTAATGATCCAAGGGGTATTAAAGAAGTATGGGATAAGGTTAAAATGTGGTTGAGGTACCAAAAGGTTAAAAACAGGACAGACTAGATGGGCCGTTATCTGCCGTCACATTTTATATTTCTACGTAATGTTTCTGTTTTTTCTATGCTTTGACTGATACAAGGCTACATCAATGAATCTACAACAAAGCAGTTATGGGTATATTTGTTAAAAAAAGCCTCAAAGGAAACATTGCTGAAGAGCCACAGTGTAAAGTTAGACTGTCTAGTGGGAATATGCTGTGTTCCTTTGTTTTTAAATATACAGAATACTTCAGTGACACAGAAGGGTTGACTACCAGAAAGTTATTTGCTAGATACAGGATACAACTGTTTGGTTTTAGGTATGTGATGGATAGAATCAGAGATCATTTGTTTGTTATAGTATCTTGTGTTGTGGTAACCCATGGGGAGGGCATACAGCATTGGAGTATTTTCCTTTAGAGGTAGAGTTTATTCCAGTTTGAGGATTTTTTAGGTAAATTGTGTTCAGTTTAAGCTGTAGTATAGAAAGGAACAGGAGCAAACAAATATTTGGCAGCCATTTTGGATGTCCTCAGTACATAAGACTCATATACTGTATTGAAAAATATATATATTTATTGACAAAAACTACAGTATAAAATACAATAGTTTGTGGAAAATAATGATTAAAACCCTCTGTCCATATATATTTAAGAAAAAAAGATTAGAAAAAACACACAATGTAACAGACAGCAAATAGATTAATCACACATTTAGTTCTAATACTTCAGAAAACATTTAATATATAAAAATAAAGACAGACAATAATAGTAATAAAAATGGCCATGAAATATCCAAAAAAACCCAGTATATTGGGGTTTGCCCCTAAAATCTGCAAATACAATCAGATATAAATGTATATAGTAATTGGCTTGATACAATTAATAGTATATTTGTTCTTATAGTCACCAATAGTATGATAACATCGATTGTTTATCTGATAGCTCTACAATTCTTAAAATACAAAAATAATAAGAATAAAAAGCAAGCATACAAGTTTAAATTGCCAACATTTGCTAATATAGTGAGTGCTTTCTTTCAGAGGCTGCTAGGTATTTTTAGGATTTTGTAATATTAGTACTCCTTCTCCCACGTGATCCACTCATTTTGGGGAGCCACATATAATGTTATTTCCTCAGTGTTTGCACTGGTAATTGTGATACAATATAGATCATTCCTCTTAAAGGGGTGATTGACAGTCTACTCCTTCACATTTTTAATGGTGAGTACACCAGTGGTACACTTCCAACAGTCAATAGTCAGCACGCTATGATAAAATAGGAACTAAGTCCTCTATTGACTTTTAGGTCACACAATCCATGTGGTCATACTCACTGGAAGCCTTGTGGAGGAGATTTTTAGCAATCCATTCCAGGCTTTGTGCAATTTTAGCTAAAAGTTCCTTGCTGAGACTCATAGAGAGGTGGGGAAACACGTTACTCATTACCCACAAGTGTCTGTGCTTCATGCTGCATGCAGCAAGGAACTTTTAGCTAAAAGTGCACTAAGGCTGGAAAAAAGAATTGCTAAAATTCTCCTCCACAAGGCTCTCAGTGAGTATGACCAGATGGATTGTGTGACATAAAAGTCAATAGAGGACTTTGTTACTATTTCATCATAGCGTGCTGACTATTGACTGTCAGAAGTGTACCATTGGTGTACTCACCATTAAAAATGGGAAGGAGTGGACTGTCAATGGCCATTTAAGGGGAATGATCTATATTGTATCACAATTACCAGTGAAAACACTGAGGAAATAACATTATATGTGGCGACCCACCAAATGAGTGGATCACGTGGGAGAAGGAGTATTAATATTAAAAAATCCTAAAAATACCTAGCAGCCTCTGTAAGAAAGCACTATATTAGCAAATGTTGGTAATTTAAACTTGTATGCTTTATTATTATTATTATTATTATTATTATTATTATTATATTTTAAGAATTGTGGAGCTATCAGATAAACAATCGATGTTATCATATTATTGGTGACTATAAGAGCAAATATACTATTAATTGTATTAAGCCAATTACTATATATATACCTGATTGTATTTGCAGATTTTAGGGGCATATCCCAATATACTTTTTTTTAATTTCTTGGCCATTTTTATTACTATTATTGTCTCTTTATTTTTATATATTAAATATTTTCTGAAGAATTTGAACTAAATGTGTGACTAATCTATTTGCAGCGCTGTCTGTTACATTGTGTGTTTTTTCTAATCTTGTATTCTAGAGAGGGGTGGCAATCCCTTCTAAACAGATAGCTGCAGCAATAATTAGGATCAATTGAATATAAGTGTGTGAGGGACTAGGCGCCAGGTGATCTCTTTTTTTCTTTTTATATTTTAAAAAAATACTACTTTATATTCATAAATATTGCTAATGTCTATTTTTCTCTCTCTTATACATGTACATTGATGTATTGGAAATTAAATGATGTACACCTCTATTATGAGTAATTGCCAAAACCCTCCATCCATTGTTTTCCATTGTAAGTAGTTGAAGAGCAGTAATTTGAAATAATGAAGATTATTTTGGTATTGCACAGGAAGTTGCCCTTATTCATATCATTATTAAATACAAACTGTCACTGTGCTTTTCAGTTTTACTTATTTCTGCAAGCTTGACAGCAAATTACCACCACTAGGATTAAAAGCAATTGGAATTTTGACCTTCTTTACTATATATGACAAACTGTAATAATTTGTCATAGGAAGCCTAACATGATATCTGGATTTCAAAACAGTGTAGGTGTCAAATTAAGCTTCAGTAAGAGACTGTTATTTTGAATTCAAGAGAGATACAAAAATATCCCTTAAAGTTCAGGAAGTGGGAGAATTCTGGAAATAGTGTAGACTATTTATAGAAAATAGATGTCAATTTGTGAAATGATGGAGATACAATTTTATTGAGGCAGCAAATTGCTTAAGGGGAAGGTTTCAGATTTACTCACAAGTACAGATCCAAGTTCACATATGGCAAACAGAAAAAAATGTTGTCATGCTTTCAGAAATGTCTTAAACATCTTGGACAAAGTGAACAATGTGAAAATGTGATTTTACGCCATATGAATAGCCATGTGTGGATTACACTGTATATTGTAGAATATATATATATATATAGTGCTTATCTATCTACCTATCTGTCTGTCTGTCTGTCTGTCTGTCTATCTATATGGGATGTACGATTACCTGGCGCCAATTAAAAGACCAGTGCGAGCTTCTGTTTGCCTGCTGCTTCCAACAATAATGGAGGCACCCTACCTTCACATAAAAAATGTATATACCAAAAAATAAATAAGGAAGCACTGGCAAATAGTAAAATATGTGTATTTATTTACTTTTAAATATCAGTTAATAAATTACTCCCAAGACATCAGCTGGCAACCTACACCAATCATTAAGACAAAAATGCAATAAATTATGACAGTAAAAATAAAATAAAATTAGGCCATATTTGTGTTCAAATAGAGCCATATGTTAAATTCTCTATATGTAAACTTATTGGACACCCCCTTACTTACTCCACACAATGTTTTTATACCATTTATAGCTTTTTGGATATAAAACAAATTATATATGCACACTTAGGCCCTCATTCAGAGCTGCTCGTTAGCGGCAGTACGCTCGTTCCGAACGATGTTCGCACATCTGCGCATGCGTACGGTTTTTAGTACGCATGCGCGAACCAGTCAGTGCGGCCGAAAATCGTTTGTACGCTATATAGCGAGTGCCTGCTATTTTGAGTGACAGAATGAGGCGTATGTGGGTGGTAACAGGGGAAGGTGCTTGAAAACGGGGGAGTGGAATTCGAACGCAGGGCGTGCTTAAAGGTCAAACCGGGCGTTTTAAGGGTGTGCATAATTAATCCAGCAGCGTCATTGACCACGTCACTTGGTTTTTTTAAACTCAGAACTGCTCGCAAAATAGCGGTTGAAAAAACCAACCACAAGAATAGCGAGCAGTTCATACGCTGTACGATGTACTCGATTAATCTAATAAATAGCGGACATGACGTATGGTGTGAGCGGTCAGGGGGCGTTTTTATCAAATAAACGAGCGTATGTTTTGCTCGCTCGTTCAGACTTAGAGGTGTGAACAGACTGCAATGTACGAACGGATCATTTGAATAGCCACCCCTTGTTTTTGAACGAACGACCGCAAATAGCGAACGGCTCTGAATGAGGGCCTTATTCTCCTATTATTGTTCTGCTAAAAAAATGAAAATAAAAAAAATTAAATAAATAAAATAAGTAAGAAATAAAAATTAACATAGTTTGCTGCAATTCAGATCTCCTTTGGCATAAGTGATTTTATAAATGCAGCATATATCTATAATGTAAGCAGCAGTTCAAGTCTCCTTTAAAACAGATATTCAACAGCATGTGCAGCCCACACAATGGTATTAAAGGTGCAGCATATATATATATATATATATTATTATTATTAGCATCAGTTAAGATCTCCTTTAGAAATGAGCATATGCAGCAAATACTATTTTGGGTGCAGTATATTTATATTATTAGCAGCAGTGAAAAAGGAAAAGATGCCTGGGGCATACTTGGGGTACATGGGACCTCATTCAGAGCTGTTCGCTCTGAATGGGGGCGGCCATTTTTCTTTTGAAAGGCGACCTCCTGGCTGTTCGCTAAGCTGTGGGTTACCACCCACAGCTTTAGCAAGTGACTAGGTGATGGTCGCGTTGGTTGAGACCATCAAGACCATCGGGACTTGCGACGAGAGCCTTGCGGTAGGGTCTCGTCTACCGCAAGCCCCAGGTAGCTTCCAGCTGTAACAGAGCAGGAAGCTCCCTACTGACATCACTGGTGATGTCAGTAGGGCAGCCTACAAATGGCAGGCATTCCTTCAGGAATGCCTCCATTTGTCTGGCCACCACCCCACCCTACCTACAAAATGAGGCGAGCTGTCGATCAACATCGACAGCCGCTCCTTTTGTAGCAAGCCCCGGAGCGAGTGCATTTGTCACTCGCTCCGGGGCTTGAGCATGCGCAGTGCGAGTACTGCACGTGCACAGGCCCTCACCATCGACCCGCTTGCGATTGCATAGCACTTGTGAGCGGGACCAAATGAGGTCCATATTTTGCTAGTTTTTAAGTTTGTCCCTCAACTTTGAACTTTTTCACCCTCAAAATAAAAGTACTTTTTTTGGGGTGTTCTAAAGTAATTTTTAATATTTTTTTGACACAGTTTACCTTTGGGGGACTGTCTTATGGCTGCACGGGGGTTCCCACCACATTGCACCCCGAAACCCCAATTCTACACTTTTTTCTTCCAGCAATTCATAGGCGAAACTTTTTCACCAGATCCATTGCATTGACTTTCCGCCTAGGCGAAAAGTATTTGCAATTGCATACGGTGAAAAGTTTCCAACTGCTGAAATTACATCACCCGCGATACTTTTAAAGATTAAAAAAAAAATGGTGGTTTTCCAAGTTGTTTTGCAAACCCCAAATTTACTAAAAGCCATAAAACCACCATAAAACCACCATTTAAGAAGACAGCACTAAACACAAGGCTGTCCCAATTTTTTTTAACATGTGTCAAAGAGAGATTCCCTAAATTATCAAACAGCAGTTTTGAAAACCAGCAAAATTGCTGTTTGAGCTATCTGGCTAATCAGAAATGTGGGGAATTGCAATACTCTTGTGCTGTGGGAAATTACTTTGTATTTAAAAAGGAGGCAAATACTGTAACTATTCTCTTCTGGGGGTAATATATTAATAATATGTATTAGAAGAAGGTGAAATTACAATTTACTTTTATTTAAAAAGCAATATTATTTTGTTGTAAAAGTATTTTGATTTAAGGCACTTTTTTATAATGGTTTGGATTAAACTGCAGGTGGTTTGGCCATTTATAAATCACGGAGCATTGCCCGTGCTTTGAGAATGACTGTCTAAACTGCTTAATTGTAAATCAGGATCCAAACTGCCAGCAATTTCATTTTCCTTGTTTTCTATACCTACCAATTACTCTCAGGGGAGCACCACCACCCAGTGATCTCAGCATCTGCTCTGCTGGTTTATACTGAATATTGTAGAGATATCCTATATAATACCTTTAATTACACAAATTATCAGTGTAATTTTCAGTGTGTAGGTTCCATCCCTCTTCCTGTACCCCTGGATTATAAGCGATTTTAAGACATTTAGGAAATTTAGCCCTAAGACTACCTGATACATTCTACTATATAGATTTTATAAAGTTCATTCTAGAACAACCTTCTAAAATAAATATGTAGTCCTGTACACACTTTGATTAAACTATGGATGCACATCTACCAGGAGGTCACTTTGCTGGCGCTAACTGGCTAGTGCTAGTAGAATAATGGGGGGGTCCCCACACTGTGGGTTTCATCTCCATGGTTCTACCAGTCATGTCTTGTCAAACCTAGTACTGGTAAAGGAAAAATTGTGATGAGACCCCATGCAATTTTTTCCTCCATTTTTTGTCATACCATCTAAGTCACTAGCACTCAGGATTGTTAAGCTTACATGGGGGGGGTGGCTACATTATTTATTATGTACAGTGGCTAAATAAATATACTGTACAGTGTCTATGATATGCAACATTTTCACAAAACAGTATGCAAACATTTCTGAGTAATGGAGTACTCCCTACAGATGCTCTCCATTGGAATGAATGAGCACCTGCAACAATTCACAAAGAAATGTACAACAATTTCTGACTGATGGTTCAACTTTGTTTGACAGCAGCTCCCACGCTTTGACCAATCAGGGTGGCCTCAATCATTCCTATGGAGATTATCCATGAGTGACCTCTCACTTGTGGCGGGATACCAAAAGGGACAAGTTGTATTGTCTAATGTGTTTTGTTTTAGCCAAGGCCCCAAGGAATGCCTACAGGGATGAAATTGTACCTTTTTGCTTGGATTGTGATAGCAATTAAGGGGTAAACAAGGGTCTCTGGGGGAGTCTTAATTTAATGAAAAAAAAATTCCATTGTGTGTTTGTCCTGTCATTTATTAATATTTTTTTTACACATGGACTACAGGTGCCAGTGGTCCCCTAATGCCAAGGCATGCTGGCACTTGTGATTTGACAAGTGCCATATCCTGTCTTGGCAGACTTGCTGGGAGCAATAGTTCGCCTGTAAAAAACAATATTATTTTTTTTAAATATAACATTATCTCCATACCCACTGCCACTAGGGGTACGGAGAAAAGCCCTTGTGTTATTCTACAGTATATTTTCATTCATTATCTTCTCATGTTATTGTGTTTCTCAGTTTCAGTACTGTATTTCTTTGTATTGTTACTGAAATGTAAGTTTAGGAATAGAGTTAGGACTAGGGTATTTTTTTCTGTTGAGATTGGTATTAAGGCCAACTTACAGTACAGTGTCTATTTTTTATACAAAATAACACGGGCACATATTGAAGCACATAAGGCAGCCATACTCTGATATAGAGCCTATGGAAAGAGGTTCTGTATGCCCTGTACTGTACAATTAAATTACAGTTTGGGTTGGCTGCAGTAAGGGTTAAGCTACAGTTACTGTACAGTTATGGTTAGTCTAAGACGACAGTGTCAACATTTAATTCCCATTCTAGCACTGTATGGTATACAGTGTATGTCCCTTATTCCTTTTTAGCTTTTTAAGTCAGGGGAGTATCTACCCATTGGCCAAGATGGCACTTGCGAGGGTTGCCAGCTGAGGGAAGGGTGCCATGCAGTGGTGCCACCCATGACTAAGGGGTAGAATCTAGTAGTTCAGACAGAATTACTTTCTGATTTTGGTCCTCATATCACCATGCAGGGGCACTATGAGAGCTAAATTGCAGTCTGACCTGGGCCCTTAGCTTGGTGTTGCACTATATTCCCCAAGGCCTCTGGGTGGTGCAGTAGCACTCTGCTGTCTGATCCTGATGCCAGGCTAGCTTGCAGGGGGCTGTCTGAAGGGGTCTCTGGCTCCAATCATCATACGGGGGAGACTGGAGGCTGCAAGAGGGAACACTGAGGAGGAAAGGAACAAGTGTGGCTTTCAGGTAACGGCCCTGGGACATGATGTGAGGGGATGATGGGGATTGAGGGGTTAAGTTTCTGCATCTCATTACTGGGCTGTATTGTTCTCTATGTATGTATTATACCTCCTTTCCCCACTGACTGCTGCTTTCTGGAGGGCTTTTTTCCTCCCCATGTAGGTTCTTTACACCCATCACCACTCCCCTCTCTCCTCTCCTCCCCAGTGACTGCTGTTTCCTTCTGGCAGCTTTATTCCTCCCTTTGTATGTATTACACAGCTTCTCCTCAAAGACTGCTGCACCTTCCTGGGGGGGTAATATGTAGTAGTATATACTACTGTGTGGTGTTATGTGTATAGTGAGGTACTAGTGTGTGGCCTAATGTGAATAAGGGACACTACTATGCAGTGTAATGTGAGTAAGCAGCAGTAATGTGTGGCATAACTTAATTGGGGGAATTAATGTGTGGCCACCTCCCTTTCCCATGAGACCATGCCCCTTTTTCAGAGCTCGCTATCCATAATTACAATATGGGGAACAAGTCCCATACTTTGCCAGGGGTGCTTGGACCCCTAGATACAGCCCTGTTTAAGTTACACTAGCTGAAGTACCTGACTATGTCCAGGTTTAAATATTAAAAAAATTAAGTTAAGTATCCCAGACCAAATGCCACCCCTCTGAGAAGTTTTCATCTGAATCCATCCAGTTGAAGGCCAAGAACAGGCTTCCCAGGTCAAAATTCTGCCCAGTACACACAAACAGGAGGTCTGACCGGGACCTAATCTTCAAGTTATTTAGTTAGACATCCCAGACCAATTGTCAGGCATCTCAGAATAATTGCCACCACTCTGTGAAGTTTTCATCCAAAACCATCAAGTTCAAGGCCCAGAACAGGCTCCATTGGTCAAAATTCTGCCCAGCATATACCAATGGGAGGTCCAACCGGGACACCATAGTATGTCTTCTGAGATCCAATTTTACCACTCTGTGAAGTTTTTGTCCAAATCAATTCAGTGGAAGGCTCAGAACAGGCTCCCAAGGTCAACATTGTGCCCAGCGTACACCAACAGAAGTTTCGCCTGGGACCGTAATCCCCCTAAAACCTGGTCAGGATCCAACTGGACCCCCTCACATTAGTTTTTATCTGAAAACAGGGAATGCAAAACTGGACAGACAAACAAACCACTGAATTTTATTCATATGATTATTGTAGAGATTTACAATATGGTTAGGACTAGGATTAATGCTACTGTAGTGTTATGGTAGAATTTAAAAAAATATATTTAGTGATTTGGTATTGAGGCAAACTTACTGTACTGTACATAATTTTGTCATGTTACTGTGTGTCTCAATTAGATTTTTTTCTTTTTATTGTTATTAGGGGGTCTACTATTATCATAATACAAGTAACATTATATGAGCATTATAACTGGGTAAATTTCAACACATGCCATGTTTTGTACACACAATAAACTTGGTGGTTCAGAATTTCTTAAAAAATTAAAGATCTGGGAAGGATATGCTGGCTTTTCCAATAAAATTTTTGTGCATTTTCTGCATTCAGCAGCCGCATGTAGAACATTGCAGCAGCTGCAAGAATAGTTAAATTTGCCATGCCATCAACTGAAGAAGGAGGTAGTAACCAGGTGGAATTCCTCCCTTTATAAGCTTTAGCAACTGGAGGAACAGCATTAAGTCTTGAGCTAGGGAGAGGGGGGCATGTTACCACCTTACTGAAGCACACTGGAGAATACTCCCGGTTTGATGCAAGCTACTGAAACCATTTGAAATTGTAAGCTATGAAGTGACTCGAGACACTGTTAGCCTGAGTTAGGTCATACCCTTAATTAAACTATTGGAAAAGCAGTTATATAAGCTGAAGGAGGAGATGAAACTAAGTGTTTATGCTAAGTATGTTGGACTTGTATATCATGTTATTTTCTGATTTGCCAGGACCAAAGAGTGTGCATCATTTTGTAATTGGATCACTATATTTTGGCAACTGTGCCTGATCCTACAGTAGGTTTAAGTTCAATATGATATCTTTCTTTCCAACTGATGCAGATCTTAAGAAATGCAAAGAACTTCTTGCAAGCAATTTTTCACCTAAAGTGGCTTCAATTTATCCTGTAAATGCTGCTGCGAGGAAAAAAGCTGACTTTTTCCAAGAGTCCCACTGGTGATGATGATAAAAGGTCAACTCAGCTTATCAGAGTGAAACATTATAACATCTGATAAGGCTTAAAAGAATGGCCCAAAGTATATTGACCCCTCTACCATGACTCAGTCTGGTACAGTAAGCAACAATAAATTGGTTGAGGATTACTTTAATGAAAAATGTACAAATGAGCTCTCACACAGTCTCTTTGTATACTTGGAGGGAAAAAAGGCAATTTGGAGCCTCTTGTACAAACTAGCTATAGTGTACTTAAGCTGACCACCATCCAGTGTGTACTTAGCAAGAGTGTTTATCACAGCTGGGAACCTTGTGAAAGATCAGCATAAAAGGCTACTTCCAAAAATTGTGGACTAACTAATGTACATCAAAATGAACTACAAATTCTATGAGGAAGACTTTTGCTGCCAATGATAACAAACAGAGACTGTAATGGTGGATTCCACTGGGGATGAGCTAATATTATGTTATGATCATAATAACAATAGTGATAAGGATGATGAGGATGATTACCTCTTTTAACTGTGAAGATAATTAATACTGTTAGCATTAAGCCCATCAAGATGTATTCTTTTGTGGGGGCCCAAACAAACCAAGCATTTCAGCTACAAAAGTGTCAGTCCCTGTTACTGAAGTGCTTGTTAGACTGTGCAAGTCATTTTTAATATACATTATAAGGGTGAGTGGGGGGATCCAAAGACAATTCCATTGTGCAACACTTTTTTGTGGGCTTTGCCAAGATTGAGTGTGTTTGATAGGCAGCATATATTATTTTTACTGTACTTTACTGGAGGTTTTGGCCTCAAAATGATTAATACAAAGCAATATTTTGACTGCATTAAGACAAGGTGAAAAGTATCCATGAGATTATCACCAATATGCTCTTGTTCAATGGATGTGAAAAGTGATGGCGACAATATGATTAGGTGTAAACAATTATGGAAAATCAACAAGTCTATATTTCATAGATGTGCTATAATATTTTAAACTGCCATATGTTTGTGCACTGCTCTGTTGCTAAGTTTAGCTAGACAGATCGCTGATGCATTTGATCAGTATTGGTAAAAACAATATTGTGAGCTGTGAGATGGCCAACATTGACTGTAAATGAGTGTAAATTAATGTTATCGATGTTAATAATACTGTAGGAACAAATACAAATATAGATTACATGATTTTAGATGCTTTTTTTAATAAATTTTAAAGAAATCCAGTTTCATAAACAGAATCTAAACACTTGAGGGTGGTTTTTCCAAAATCAAAACCAAAACATGATGATGATTTACAACCAAAACACAGGGGTCTGTGCACATCTCTAAATATAATTTTTATCATAATATATATACAGTTTGTTTAGAGGATATAAATTGAAAACAATATTTCAGAAATTATTTATTTACTTTTGGTGATCTATTGTAGACTGCTTTTATACTTTTTAGTAGTCAAAGTTTCTAAGTCTGCTACAGTACATCTATCTCAAATGATGCTGCAAACAGGGGCGTAACTACAGGAGGCAAAGGAAGGGGGTCACCTTCAGGCCCCAGCCCTGAAGGGGGCACACTGACCTCCTCCATTGCTCCAGGTTCTGCTTTATGCACGGGAATGAGTTGGGAGCCCAAGGGCTTGTGCCATGGTATTCCCTCTCTTGGGGGCCCCACTCTGAAGATGAGTCTCTAGGAATGGATCTCCAACAAGGAACCGCACCAATGTACATACAAGGGAAATGGCAAAGGTTGGAGTGCATGGCCCCTATTTTCTTTGTTGGTTCTTCCCCCCTCACACATTCAGGGCGTGCTCCTTCCTCTGTTGCTGTGGGAGGAGCAAATAGCAAAAATGGAAAACCCTGATCAGCAACAGACTATTTCTATTCTGGGGTGTCTAGTAGCTGCTGCTGTGGTGTTAGAATGACAGTGAATGCAGGGAAGGAGAGTGTGTGGGTTCTGTTGGGATGCTGGCATTGAAAGCAGAGGAAAATTTGTGTGTCTTGGTGCTTTTATGGTGTTATTAGTGAATGCAAGGGGGAGGTTGTGTGTCTGGTTGCTGCTAGGTTGTTGGCAGTGAATGCAGTAAGAGGAGTATCAGTGACTAGGTGCTGCTGGGGTGTTGGAAGTGAATGCAGAGGGAGAAGAGTGTGTGTCTGGTTGCTGTTGATATGTTGGAAGTGAATGCAGAGGGAGATGAGTGTGTGACTGGGTGCTGCTGGAGTGTTGGTAATGAATGTGGATTTGGGGTGTGCGTATGAGTGCTGCTGGGACTGCAGTGTTAGTAGTGCATGCAAGCAGAGGAAAGCACCTACAAATTTTTCGCATCCGAGTTCCTGGTATGAACTAATGCCCCTGGCTGCAAATATTTTTGTTATAGGGAGTATGAATGAGGACAGGAGATTTACATATTTTTTTAAATACATTTTTTAAAAGCTTATAATTTATTAGTCCACTTCTGTATGACATTTATTAGTTAGTTTATTACAGTCAGGCAGCTGTAGGTTTTCACTGTCAAATATTTTCCTCATTCTGCATTTGTGTGTGGAATTTTGCTAATTACTCCTATAGATATTGGCTTTAAGTGTTTGACACAAAATTTTTATCCCATCCAAATGTCATTCATGCTGTATTTGCAGACTGTATAATCTGCAAACTATGGAATGCAAATTACAGATTCAGCAGCAATTGTAATTTACACATGAAAGGAACATTTTGATTTTAACATTCTTTTAATGTTTTAAACAAATTATAAACAAATTAACATTTATTACCACTCTATGGGCCGTATTCAATTAGGTGCGAAAATGGATGTTTTTTTCGCCATAGGCGAAAAAGGACATTTTTTTCGCCATAGACGAAAATGGACGTTTTTTGCCAAAAAAACAGCAATATTTTTGCCAAAAATGTGGGGATTTCTTTCAGAATCCTTTAGACACCCAATCTAATGATAAATTACCCCCCAAAAATTTGTATGTTGCGCACTTTGGCAAAAAATGACCGCGCAACTTTGGGTGAAAAAAAATAAAAACCGTTGAAAATTATAGGAAACTATTTTTTTTCCAGGAAATTACTGTTGCATGTAAATTGGGGGTACATTAAAATGGGTGCAAGTATATCTTCGTGTCATACAAACACAATTTTAAAAACTGTAAAAAACCACCTGCTGCGACTGCGTGCGATGTTTAAATACTTCACACATCCATACTGTCCCCCGAAAAATCAGACCCAATACATTAAAACCATTTTCAATGTTTTGGGGGTTTTTACCCAAAATTTGCGCTGTCGTTTTTCGCCAAATTGCACAACTTACACATGTTTTGGGGGTAATTTATCATTAGAAGGGGTTTCCAAAGGGTTCTGAAAGAAATCCCCACATTTTTAGCCAAAAATAGGGATTTTGCATTTTTTTCGCCTGGTCTGGAATGGAGAAAACTTTTCTCCAGTTTTTTTCGCCAATTGCATTTTTGCCACTAATTGAATATGGCCCTTTATTATTCCTGTCTTTGAACTACATTGAAAGAATGAGAATAGGGAAAAAGATTACATTTAACAATAGTGATGGCATAGTTATAAAATGGTTTTCTATTTGTTTACTGACAAAATGGTTTTAAAATGGAATGATTTTGTCAATACAATAATAATATAGAAGTCATTGGTACTGTATTTGGAAGATTTACAGTTACTGCGCTGACCACTATACTCTGTGCCATAGAGTAATATAACAAAAAAGGTGCTAAAACAAGCCCAGCTAACACTTACACACTTTTGATCTGTAAAGAAATTGTTGCTAAAAGCATCTCAGTTCCCAAAATGATTGTAAAGATTGATGTTTAAAAGATGAAATAAAAGACAAGAAATAATATCATTTTGATGTATTGTAGTAGCTAAAAATAATGGTGTTCTCATTTCAAAACGTAAGTACAACTAACATCTGCTTCAGCGTTATTTACCTGACATAGTTGATTTTGACAGAATATTAATATCATACGCATTTAAACTATTATTGTGTCATGCATGACCCCTAAGAGATGGATACATAGTAAAGTTGTTTCAAAGACTATTTGCTAAAGGTTAAACATACTTAAATAACAGCTGTATTATTAAAATACCCCATATTTAAAAGAAATGTGCTATGAGCTAAAATAAGAGCTTTCCAAAATATCATCATAATAATGGCAATCCTGGACATAAATTGGATGTTCGATGCTTAATGTGATAATGTGACACCCCTCGCAGTCCTGCCATTTCAATCTTAAAAATAGTTCCAAGATCAGACCCCTTCTTAACCAGGATGCTACTAAAACCCTTATCCACTAACTGGTTATCTCCAGATTGGGCTACTGTAACCTCTTCCTATATGACCTCCCAGACTCTCACCTTTCTCCACTCCAAACTGTCCTCAATGCTGCTGCTCAGCTCATCTTCCTCTCCAAATGGTCTACATCTGCCTCCCCTCTCCTACAAGCCCTCCGCTGGCTTCCTTTTTCCTTCAGATCCCAATTCAAGAGTCTAATGGTGCGTACACATGGTACGATCAGTCAGCGATACCGATATCGCTGACTGATCGTCCTGCATCTTCCTGGTGTATTGAATGATCACTATCTTTCATCCAGCACACCACCAACCCACCAACAATGGGCCAGCGACCCACGATCAACAATCACGGATCCCTATATAACCTGGTTGATATCGACCAGGTTGGCTGCATGCACGGGCGATGGTTGATATAATTATTGTCCATACGTGCATTGCTGGTCGTTTGAGGGTTGGTAGGCACCAAAAAATTAATGATCTGAATGATAACGATATGGTCGATATCATTATCGTTCATATCGTGCATTTTTATTGTACCGTGTGTACGCACCATTACACGCACTTACAAAGCTCTTACACAGGTGTACTGAACAACATTTAGAACTTTGGAGTTGCAGCTTTTGGACACCATTTGCAATATGATATTATTTATTGGCTCCTAAGAGCTTCAATTAGTGTTGCACTAGAGACCTGAGCTACACAGCAGGTGGGATATTCACATACCACTAAACGCAGAGCACAAGTCCATTTTTTAAGGTGCATGCACACACAATGATTTTTTGAACTATTATCGTTAATTATATCGTTTATCGTTCAATCGTTAAAAAAATCGTTCACTTTCTAAGTTAAAACGATGAACGATTTTCGTTCATGCGCGTTCACGTTTGTAGTCTGTAGTTTTACAGTTCAGTCAGACTGACCAACTCAATGATTTTCATTAAGGGAATATGCAAAAATCGTTTGTAGTTCAAAAAAATCGTTCATTACATTTAGTAAATGAACCATTTTAGTAAACGATTTTCGTTAATTTTTCCCTTGAAAAAATGAACGAAAATCGTTTACTAAAATCGTTCATTTACAATATCGGCGTGAGTGTATGCAGCTTTATTGTTAACTGTGTCTGAAATGCATCATCTAAGTAGACAACTAATTACATTGTATACACCTACTATGATATATTACATTGTATATATTGCATGCTTAGTTACTATTTTATGAGAGAATAAATGCAAATTATAGTCATTACAGAAGTGTTGCTCTGCTATTATTTGTCATAAGCATCCAACAATTGATACATTATTAGCACAGATCCCCTTAGTGTGTTTTGCTCATTTTAATATATTCATAAAAAAAGCAGTATTAAAACAATTCAATTTAATATTACCACAGTGAAATCAACATTCACATATTATCACCAAAGTGAGATTAACATTTATATATGTATATGCAGCTTTATTGAAGCACTTTTATAGGCACTGTTACCAAGTTTAGTTATATTATAAAGTCCCACGTGAAAAAGTTATTCTAATGTGAGCCAATATCAATCTAATTAGCATATTTCCACTTTATAGCTTTATATTTATTGTATATTTTTCAGTCTCCAGTGGCAAGTTACTTTTTACATTTCCCAAATGTCATTTTCTTCGACAATACAGTAAAAAAAAGGAACTGCTTTTCCTTATTTTATGTACTCATCTGACATGCCATAAATACAGCACATCACAGTACAAAATGGCATTAATAAACTTAGAATATTATGGATTTTATTTTCTGTAGAGGAGCTGGTTGTTACTTAACCACTTGCCTGGTATGATCACATCAGATGCTACCATGCCACACTGGGCTTTCCCTGACATGGTTGCATATGGTGCAACCAGTAAGAAACATACTCTGGGTGGCTGCTGGAAGGTGATCTTACAGCAGTTGTCAATCTCAGATGGACCTCCCAGCCACTCTTCACCTCTGGATCCTCCACCAATGTTTACCGTTCACTGCTAGTCACACCCGGAGGCTGCAGAGAGGAACATCTGCCAGGGAACTGTAAATCCAGTGCTGCCCCCACTGTATAATGATGAAAATTAATTTAATTAATCATTTTGATTATGGTGATCCCATATCAATCAAGAATATTGAAATGGGACCTTCGATTAGGGATGGGCAATTATCCTACATAGACCTCCGTGTTTTGGTTTTGGTTCTAATTCATTACTGGGTATTGGTTTTGGCAAAACCATCCTCAGACTCGACCCAGAACTCGGTTCCACTCGGAACCCCAAAGTGTTTCTGAACTGGAACTCAATCCGACTTGTAACTCCTCAGTTCGGGTATTCATATTTCAGGAAAACCAAACCACACATATCTCTCTAGTTTAAAAGTTTTTAAAGTTCAAGTTCATTCACAGTATACAGTAAAAATAGATATTTTATGGTATACTGTGTTTCAAAAAAGATTTATTTTTTTTTACATAAAATCATGTTAGATTTAAATATATGTTCAGGACCTAATTCAGTTATTTAAAAAATCCAACAATTTCTGAGCATTTTTATTTTTTAATATTAGCCAGTTAAGTGGTTAAGGGTCTATCTATTAATATGACCCTGCTGACAGTGGTATTTATCATTCTGAATCGCCATGTATTGAAGCAATACAGAATATTGTGCCAATGTAACATATTAAAATCAGTGATAGTGTAAAGGTCCAGCAAATTGCTGTTTGAACATCATGTTGCTTTCCCTTATTTGTACATCCAGGCAAAGCTGTGCATGTACACTTTAATTGTTCAGAGCCCAGACCAGTAGCCTGCCATGGAGGGAGCAAGAAGTGGTGAGTCTTATATATCCTCTTTGGTGGCTGCTTTGTGATCATAATGCCAGCCTGTGATGCTGTTATGTTTTTACACAAACGGCAAAAACCATAGCTTTTCACAGTATGCCATAGCTTTCCACAGAAGTCCTGGAGACAATGGAAGTGGTTGCCTTTGGTCACCAGCCTTGTAGAGGGTACCTCTCCTCCATTGATTCAGTGCCCAATGCCACCGCTCAGTGTCCAGGAGTTACTTATCTGACAGAGGTGCCAAGCGCTTATCAACTTCAGAGGTGCTCCTGCTCCATGTCCCAGACTTGGTGCTGATGGTTACAGATGTAATGTAACATCCGTCCACAACCCTGACAGAGGAGCCAAGTGCTGTTATTAACCAGCTCTACTTCACTGTAAAAGGGGAAGGTGGTAGGTAAAGTAGGACCGAGTATTTTTGTCATGGTTACTGAAAATAAACTACAGTATAATAAATATGCCCCATAGTATTATTGCACTTTGTAATAGTGCACCCAAATTCCTCCTCCCCAATACAGATGTCTCTTTTTCCAGCACTTTGTCCTACCCTTAATCATATTTTCCTTATTTATGCTAAGGATTACAATTTATTAAACTCTAGGTGCTAGTATTGTCTTTATTTATGGTGGCTAGTAATTGAAATGTGTATTTTGAAAGAACAAAGGCAGGTAACAATATATTTAACAAAAAAGGGAAAAGACTAGATTTCATTCTAGTGCACTTCATGGGTCCATTGTATCCTATGTTCACTTTGTTCTCTGGAAAAATCTTAAAATTAATTATTTATTTCTTACTCATTAAAATATTGTGTCCAAAGTATGTATGCAAAAATATTAAATAAAATCAAAGTGTAGTTATAGAAAAGTAAGTGTCAAGATATATTGAAAAGTGTGATTTAAAAATTCCTTCTCTCGTCGGTCATATCACATTACTTGTTAATATGTAATGAGTAATGGTACTATTAATGTAAATTCATAATCTCAGATGTAATCTGTTTAATCTGACCACCTTTCATGTAGTCATGGGATTCCTCTGTGACGATGTTATTATGATTTTTTTTTAATAAAATACTTGGACTTACAGAGAGTGATTGTTGTTACTATGACTGATGTATGTTATTTTGTATTCATTGTATAACCCAGTGTTTCCCAAACTGTGCGCCGTGGTACCCTGGACTGCCTCGGGACAGTTGCAGGGGTGCCTCAGGTTGGTCGTCCAGCACCAAATCAAATTATTTATGGTCAATGTAATGTAAATATGTGGACAAACAGAAGCGCAACCTGTCCACCTCCACATAACTGAACCAAAGGATGACAGGTCAGCACAATTTACTTCACTTTACCACAATTTTTTTCTTAGTTTCTCAATAACAAACTTTTGCCTTAGGGGTGCCGTGAAAACAATGCTGATACTTTAGGGAGCTGTGATTTCAAAAAAGTTTGGGAACCACTGCTGTAATCACTAGTTGTTGTCTTCTTATCTGCAACAGTATCAAATATGTATAGTAGTAACAGTATCTGTTAGTCTGGTATGACACAAAGTGTAATAATTTTCTTTCACTCTGTATTACTCCGATGGTTGATTTAAGGAGTCAGTCTTAGTTATCAGATTTATAAAATCCATTTTTGTTCACGATTTGCATTCATACCATATAGACATGCACCTCATGGATCTTATTTAAATGATCCAGCTGATGTGTCAATCTTGTAATAAAATGGCTAATAGCTTGCGGGTATTATATCAGCTTGATTTAGCAGATGAAGTTATCCACTGCTTCTAGCAATTATTATCTATGCAGTATAATTACTGTCTGACATTTAGAGAATTTATATCGATGTCTTTACAGATTCAAATACCATGTCATTCTTAATCTACTTTATTTCATGGCTCAAGTATACCGCTGCTTTGTGTCTCCTTAAGAGCTCTATTTATTAACATTTTTTTTACTAAAATAAAGTGAAAAGGGGTGTTTTCACACCCTTTTCACATTATTTTAGTTTCACTTAAATTTACTAAAGGGCAATTGGAGAAGAATTTGTAAAATTCTACTCCAAGCCCTAATTATCACATATTTTTAGTAAGCAGATTGCATGCCTCATAAATGTAATGGGAAATGCGATCTGCCTGGGATTTACTAAAAATAAAATTGTGAAAATATACCGGGGGAGGCCCTGTGATAATAATGCCACCTGTTGGTGGCGTTATCCAGGGCCTCCCCTGGTTACCGGACTCCTGCTCTGCTCTAATAGGCAGAGCAGAGCCGGGAGCTGGGCCCTGTGATCAGCTGTGTGGTCTAAACAGACCACAAGCTGGTCACTGCTAAAAAAGAAAAAAGTAAAAAAAAAAAAAACTTACTGGCATCCAGGGACCGGAGATCAGGGCTCCGGTTATGCCCTATGTGGCTCCCGTCAGCTGGTTTCCCATCCTGCACTGTGACCCGGGCATCTGCTGCATAGAACAGCTGACCAGGTCATAGTGCAGGATGGGAGACCAGCTGATCGAAGCCTCGGAGGACATCACTGGAGCACCGATGACCTGACTGGAGGTAAGTGAAATTAACGAGGGTGGGCTGTCACGGGGGGTACGGCCAGCTGGTCGGCACATGTGCGGCACCTCGTCACTGTATTTTTTTTGAAAAATACAGTGGTTAGTCTGCGGAGGGGATTCGCAAGGATAGAGCTTTATCACAAGCTCTGTCCCTGCAAGGGATTTTGAATAAATCCCTGTGATATTGCCTGAATTTGTAATGTGAATTCAGTCTGTAATATCACAATACAATCGCATTTTAAATGCAGATTGTAGTGAATAGAAATATTTCAATATCTCTCTAGCTCATAGGGATAATTATCTGTCCCTCTCGCAAGCTGAGGTGCTCTGTCACTCCTGATTGTCCTTTAATATGCGGAATGGGTATGAAATACTGCCACTAACCTAACCTAACCCCCCTAACCCTAACCCTCCTTAGGGATGCCTAACCCTAACTTCCCCCCCAAGTGCCTAACCCTAATCCCCCCTCTAAGTGCCTAACCCTAACTACCCCCTTCCCCGCTGCCTAAACCTAAGTACCCCGGGGGGGTGCCTAACCCTAATTCCCCCCCGGGGGTGCCTAACCCTAACCCTCCCTCCCCCTAGCCTAACCCTAACCCTCCCGGGGGGGTGCCTAACCCTAAGTCCCCCCCGGGAGCCCTAAACCTAACCCTCCCCCCCTCGGCTGTCCGCTCGTGGCGCCCGGCATCACTACGATCGTGATGCCGGGCGCCGATCTCCCAGCATCGGGGAAATGCGGGCGTCTACATCTAGACGCCCGGCATTTCACCCTTGCCGGGATAAGACAGTCGAGAAGCCGGCTGCCGGTATATAGGCAGTCGGCTTCCTGATTGCTTCCCTAATATGCTACAGTCACCCAGGATACCTTTAGCTCACTCAGTATCTCACATACCATACATGTCAGTAGATATACATAACAACTTGTAGTGCATATGATAATGCTTAGACCAGCGGCAGCATGTGGAACGCCGATGTGCATTTGGCCAAGGAGCTGCTTTCTCAAGGCAGTGCAACACGAATGCCTGCTGTGTCCAGTTCTTATAGCTTCCTGTGAATTCCTATTCATCCATTCAAATCTCCCTATCCCGCTTTCATCCTGATAGGTTAGTGATTCCTACCTTGCATTGTTGCACCAACTGACGTTATAGCGTTTCCTATCTTGCTGATCAATTATCCGTTACTCATTATGACCTCATAATTATATGCAATTAGTGATTCCTTAAGTTTATAGTTACTGTTAAGGTTAGGATTTTCACCTAATATATACTAATTTAGCCTCCTTTGATCATTACTGGGAAGAAATAGATAAGCCTGGGGATATTTTAGAATAAAATGGAGCAGATCGGGATACTATATGTAGGATTATATATAATAGTGAAAATCCTAACCTTAACAGGAAATATAAACTTAAGGAATCATTAATTGACTAAAATTATGAGGTCATAATGAGTAATAGATAATTGATCAGCAACAAAGGAAACACTATGACGTTAGTTGGTGCAACAATGCAAGGTAGGAATCACGAACCTATCAGGATGAAAGGCACCTTGGCCAAACACGCGTCGGCATTCCACATGCTGCCACCGATCTAATCATTTTTCATATGCATTACACGTTATTTTGTATATCTACTGACATGTAATATATGTGAGATACTGAGTGAGCTAAAGGGATCCTGAGTGACTGTGGCATATTAAGAGACAATCAGGAGTAGCAGAGCACCTCAGCTTGCGAGAGGGACGGATAATTGTTACTATGTACTGGAGCGATATTGAAATATTTCTAAAGGAGGTACAAAGTGGCAGTATACTTGAGCCATGAAATAAAGTAGATTAAGAATGACATGGCATTTGAATCTGTAAAGGACATCGATATAAATTCTCTAAATGTCAGACAGTAATTATACTGTATAGAAAATAATTGCTAGAAGCAGTGGATAATTTTAGCCACTAAATAAAGCTGATATAATACCCGCAAGCTATTAGCCATTGTATTAGAAGGTTGAACAAAAATGAAATTTATAAATCTGTTAACTAACACTGACTCCTTAAATCAACCATCGGAGTAATATACAGTGAAAGATAATTATTACACTTTGTGTCATACCTTGTAGACTGATAGATACTTGTTACTACTATAAATATTTGATACTGTTGCAGATAAGAAGAAAACAACTAGTGGTTACAGAATGAATACAAAGTAACATATATCAGTCATAGGGGTCCATATATTCCTAATTCCGCACTGTAGGGATCAGCCATTGATCTCTACAGTCACAGAGGAATCCCATGACTACATGAAAGGTGGTCAGATTAAACAGATTACATCTGAGATTATGAATTTACATTAAGAATACCATTACTTGGATACATAATAATAACGTGATATGACCGATGACAGAAGGAATTTTTAAATCACACTTTTCAATATATCTTGACACTTACTTTTCAATAACTACACTTTGATTTTATTCAATATTTTCGCCTAAATACCTTGGACAAAATATTTTATTGAATAAGAAATAAAGAATTAATTTTAAGATTTTTCCAGGGAACAAAGTGAACATAGGAAACAATGGACCCATGAAGTGCACTTGAATAACATCTTGTCTTTTTCCTTTTTTGTTACATATATTGTATGTTTGCAAGAGTTTCTAGGGGCACCTCTAGGTAATTAATATTGATAATATATTGATATACTGATAGAGTTCTGAGGTCATTCTGTAGTAACATATTGTTTATACTCTGGATTAGATATCAGTGCAGGACCACACTAGTTAGCTTAAAGGCAGGTAACAGTTTGGATCAAACTTATTATTAATTTATTAAAATCATATTGTGGGAGTATGGTCAGTCCATGATTACCCACTTCAGGCTGGCAAGCAGTTGTTACTTTGACAACTGAGAGGTCACCAATGACATCCGCGGCTTTGTAAGTTGATTGCATTTCTGCACTGCAGATATTTCTCCTGAACTGGATGGAGGCATACTAAATTTTCAGAACTGTAAGTCCAATATCCACATCGGCTGTTACACAGCCTCTCAAGACATCCATGAGTGCCTGCATATGGGACAATCCACTTATAATCTACAGAACTGCAGAGACACTCCCGCCCACTCATCAGAAGTTCCTCTGACCTACATACTGTTATCCTTCTCCACATTTCAGCTTCTTCTGCCACATTCCCCCCTCCACACACATTCTCTGTCTTAGTCCTTGCACTTCCCTTACCCCTGTCTCACTGTTCTATGGCCATGATTCAGAGCCGGACGCTCTGACAGAGCGCACGCTCTGAATCAGGGCTGGCCTTCTTGTTTTTTAGAGCGGCCTCCTGGCCACTCGCATAGCTGTGGGTGACCACCCACAGCTATAGTGAGCAGCCAGGAAGATGGTCGCGATGGTCAATCACCATCGCGACCATTGGGCTTGCGACGAGACCCTTGTGGTAGGGTCTCGTTTCCGCAAGCCTCAGAGAGATTTTGGCTCTCACAGAGCTGAAATCTCTCCCACTGACATCACTAGTGATGTCAGTGGGGCCACCCCCAAATGGAGGCGTTCACATGGGAACGCCTCCATTTTGGCAGCCACTCCCCTGGCCCGTCCACCATAGGGGGTGGATCTGAATCAGGCCATATGTTCAATGCGTGTTGTGACAGCTGTCTTGCCCATCAAAAATAGATAACACTGCTCACCAGAGGACATAAATCCTGCCAATGCACTCCAGTTCCCTTTAGTGTGTTAGGTTCATATCTAGCTAGACTATTACCATTTTTATCAGCAAAATGTATTTGGCTATCTCCTATTTAGTGTTATATTCTATATGATATCACACAAATTCCCTTATTATATATCTGAACCTACCACGAGATGTTTTTTTCATTGTTTTAATCCGATTTTAATAAACTATGCTTTGATACAAATTGTCGTTCTTTCATAATATACATTTCAATTACCAGCCACAATAAATAATGGGATTTTGGTACCTACTGGTAAATCCTTTTCTCTGATTCCACAGGGGACACTGGAGGTGCTTACGCTGGGGTATAGAGGCGTGGATAACTGGAGCTTGCACTTTAAATAATTTAGACGTGTGAAGCTCCTCCCCCTCTATGCCCCATCAGCCCCCAGTTTAGAAAATGGAGACCGAGAGGAGATGGAGAACAAGTGGAGTAAAAGGGAGAGAACACACAATCAAAACATACAACATATGTAACAAACCAAACAGACAGGCTAAGAGCACAGAGGTGGGCGTCCAGTGTCCCCTGTGGAATCAGAGAAAAGGATTTACCGGTAGGTACCAAAATCCCATTTTCTCTTTTATCCACTAGGGGACACTGGAGGTGCTTACGCTGGGGACGTCCCAAAGTTTTCCCCATGGGCGGGAGCGCTCTGCGGCACCTGCAGAACAAGACAGCCAAAACGGGATGCCGAAGTAGCAAACGTATCAAATTTGTAAAACTTGACAAACCTGTGAACTGAAGACCAATTGGCCACACGGCACAATTGAGATGTGGAGGCTCCTCTACCGGCTGCCCATGACGCACCCACTGAACATGTGGAATGAGCCGAAATGGACGAAGGAGGCTGGCGGTTGGCACCAACATAAGCCTGATGAATAGTCAGCCGAATCCAATGTGCCAGAGTCTGCTTAGACGCTGGCCAACCCCTCCGAACCACATGATAGAGGACAAAAAGCGACTCAGACTTATGGAGGGAAGCAGTCCTGTAAACATAGATGCGGAGAGCTCTAACCACATCCAAAGTAGCAGAACCACCAGAGTCCTCCACCAAAGACGATACTACAATAGGCTGATTAATATGAAAAGCCGACACTACCTTGGGAAGGAAGGCGGCTACCATACGGAGTTCCGCCCTATCAGCATGAATCACAAGGTAAGGTGGCTTATAGGACAGAGCACTCAATTCCAAAACTCTATGAGCCGAAGCTAGAGCCAGGAGGAGGACTGTTTTCCAAGACAAATACTTAATATCAACCTCTTCCAAAGGTTCAAACATGGACGACTGAAGAAACAAAAGCACTAAGTTCAAGACCCAGGGAGCTATCGGAGGTACAAAAGGAGGCTGCACACGCAAGACCCCCTGAAGAAACATCTGCACGTCAGGAATGAGAGCCAATTTCCATTGAAAGAAAATGGAAAGGGCAGAAACCTGCACCTTTAAAGTTCCAAGACGAAGGCCAGAATCCAGACCAGTCTGAAGAAAAAGCAGAAACCGGGACAACCGAAAAGTCCTAGATGGAAGATCCCAACTGGAACACCACGAGATATAAGATTGCCAGATACGATGATAATGCGCAGCCGAAACTGGTTTCCTGGCGTGTAGCATGGTGGGAATGACAGAGTCTGGGATTCCTCTGCGTCTTAGGATATCAGTTTCAAGAGCCACCCCATTAAATGCAGCTGCGCTAGGTTGGGGTGTACGAAAGGACCCTGCTGTAGCAGATCTGGGCACAGAGGAAGGGGCCACGGATCGTCTGCCAATAGGGACCGAAGGTCAGCGAACCAACTTCTCCGAGGCCAGTTCGGAGCCATGAGATTGACAGAGGCTGACTCGTGTTTTATTCTTTTTAGTAGTCGAGGAAGAAGTGGAATCAGAGGAAAGAGGTAAACTAAGTCGAAGTTCCACGGAACTGTCAGAGTGTCTACTGCCACCGCCTGCGGATCTCGAGTTCTTGACACGTATACCGGGAGCTGACAATTCAATCGTGACGCCATGAGGTCCACCTGAGGACATCCCCATCGACGTATCAGCGCGTTGAACACGTTTGGATGAAGCTTCCATTCCCCGGGATGGATATCCTGGCAGTTTAGGTAATCTGCTTCCCAGTTGTCCACACCCGGGATGAATACCGCTGACAGGATTAATGACTGGCTCTCGGCCCACCTGAGGACCTGAGTTACTTCTCGCATTGCCATGCGACTCCAAGTCCCTCCTTGGCGGTTGATGTATGCGACGGCCATCGCGTTGTCAGACTGAACTCTTGCCGGACAATTCCTTAGAAACTCTGTTGCTTCTATCAGAGCATTGTAAGTTCCAACACATTTATGGGCCACTTTTGTTCTAGAGGGGACCATCGACCCTGAAAGTGATAATCGAGGACCACTGCTCCCCATCCTCGAAGGCTGGCATCTGTTGTTACGATGATCCAGTCCCACACCCCGAATCTCCGACCCGCTAAAAGATTGTTGGATTGTGTCCACCAGAGAAGGGCCACTCTGGTAGTTGGGCTCAGATGGATCTGTCGATGTAGAAGCAGATGAGACCCTGACTCCTGTGTCAATAGGTCCAGCTGAAACACCCCGGAGTGGAACCGGCTGAACTGTTGTGCCTCGAAAGCAGCTACCATCTTCCCCAGGAGACGCAGACAAAGAAGGAGGGACACCTTTTCTGGCCAGAGGACCAGCTGAACTAACAACCGGATATCCTGGGCTTTGTCTAGTGGAAGAAAGATCCTCTGTGATGCCGTATCTAAGATCATGCCCAGAAACAGGAGCCTCTGGGACAGATAGAGATTTTATTTCTTGAAGTTGATTATCCAACCATGTTGGCTTAGAGCCTGATATGTCAGTAGGGCATGACTTGTAAGAAGAGATACCGATTGCGCCTTGAGTAAAAGGTCGTCCAAATAAGGGATTATGTTCACTCCTGATGACCGAAGGAGAGCAATCATGACTGACACGAGTTTGGTGAAGATGCGGGGAGCCGAGGATAACCCGAACGGCAATGCCCGAAACTGATAATGATCCTTCAATATGGCGAAATGCATAAAGGCTTGGTGTGGTTCCCAGATGGGAAAGTGGAGATAGGCATCCTTGATATCCCAGGATAATAGGAACTCTCCTGGTTCCAAGCTCGCAATATTGGACTGCAGAGACTCCATTTTGAATCGATACATCTTCAAATACAGGTTCAATGACTTGAGGTTCAAGATGGGCTTGACCAATCCATCCGGTTTGGGTACTACAAACAGGTTTCAGTAGAACCCCATACCTCGTTGATGTTCTGGAATCTGAACAAGCACAGATGATACTACTAGAGACTGGATAGCCTCCTGTAGAACTCTGGCCTTGTCTGCAGGTATTGGCAGACTTGTAGTGAAGAACCGAAGTGGAGGGGGGGCCTCGTACCCCAGGGAAATTAGTCTGCGGATCCATGGTTCCGGAGATGTCTGACATGTTGAAATCCTTGCAGTCGGGAACCCACTGTAGGTGGTCCCAGGTGGGACGGAAGACCGTCATGCTACCTGTTTTTCAGCTGGCTTAGGCTCCTGTCTGGTGCAACTGTGTGTGGGCGGCCTTTACCTCTGCTGCCTCTTGCTTTGGAGGGAGCCCCTCTCTGGTCTACCACAAAAGGAATGTGGCACATGAAAGGAATGAAACGAAGGTCCTGTATAAGCTTTTCTGGGAGCCGGTGTAGTTGACGGAAGGAAGGAAGACTTACCCCCCGTGGCCTGGGATATCCATTTGTCTAATTCTGGGCCAAAGAGCATATCGCCATTGAATGTTAAACCCTCCACAGCACACTTGGATTCTGCGTCCGCTTGCCAAGCGCGCAGCCAGAGGGCTCTGCGGCCTGAAATCGCCAAAGCAGATATGCGAGCACTAATCTGATTGATATCTTTAGAAGCTTCTCCCATGTAAACTGCAGACTCAGGTATGTGTTCTGCTAGTAGACATCCAAACCTTTAACCAACTGGAGAGCCCAGCAAACCACTGCTTTGTTAACCCAAGCATTAACCAGGGTGGGCCTAAGTTGAGCACCCGCTGCAGTATAAATAGATCTTAGCATTGTCTCCAACTTACGATCCGATGGATCTTTTAGTACTGTAGCTCCTGGTACTGGGAGTGCTGTTTTCTTTGAGAGACGGGAGAAAGACGCATCTACTGGAGGAGGTGTTTCCCACTTCTCCATCATGGATGATGGAAAAGGGTAGCTAGACGAAAACCGTCGCGGAATCTGGAACCGCTTATCCGGCTGTTTCCTGGCCACCGAGAGCTGTTGCTGAAGTTGCTGTGAGAATGGAAAAACCACAGAGCTCTTAGGTTTTTCTTGAAACAATTGAAGCTCCTGTGGTGCAGGAATTATATCCTCAGGTAAATTCAGGGTCCTTCTGACCACCAAAATTAGAGATTCCACCTCGGGAGAGGTGGACTCTAACTCCTGAGGGGTATCGTCCTGTAAAGCTTCCTCCAATTCCCCTTCTTTGGTATCCTCCATAGCGAAAAATTCTTCATCCGACTCCTCTGACTGGAGAACAGTCGTCAGAGTACACTTTTGTGTTGGTCTCTGGCAGGAAGTGGAGGGTGCAGATGCCGCTGTACCCATAACCTGTACCAAGGTGTCTAGAGACTTGGTTAGCCCCGCCACCCAGGGAGGTTGAGACTTACGTGCCTCAGCTAACTCTGACGCTAAGTCTGACATAACTCCTACCATGTCAGCGGCCCATGTAGGCGCAGGTGAGGCAGTAATAGCCATAGATGGATCCATTGCTATACAAGCATCACATAACGTGAATCCAGCGGCATGCTGCTTGGTTAGTTTGTTGTTACACTTTGAACAGGCAAACATTTTTTGAGAAGCTTTAGTTCTATTTGACATGGATACACACAGTCACTCCACACAGAAGGACAGAGTATAGACAGAATAAACAGAATAAACAGAAGGCTGGTTTGGGACACACAGGAGGAGTACACCCCACTCCCTTTCCACAGATCAGAATCCCAGCCTACACCCCAGTGATACCCACAGCCTCTGTACCAGGGATGCAGTCAGGTCAGCCTTCTGTGTAATCCTTTGCCAAGGATCCTGTTAAAAAACTGCACGCTTCCTGTTTGAAGGAGAGATGCAGCATTAGTAATAATAAACGGCAGCCACGCTATTTTACACAGCCACTTGCCGCTTATAGGAGAGAGAGCCCGCGCTGCCTAAGCTCCACCCCCTTTTATGCCCCGAGGGCTTCAAAGATGGCTGCTCATCATATCCTCCCCCTCCGCGCTATGCACATGTTGTCATTGGTGAGAGGGAGAAGAAGTAGCTGTCGCGCTACTCCTCCTAACCCAGCGCAGGCACTTCTTACTAAGAGATAGCACTGGGTAGCGGGGCGGGAGCCGGGGGATGTGCAGCGCTGATACTCACTGCGTGTCCCCACTGAGGTCTCTCTCTGCAATCAGCTTCAGCACTTGCTGTGGCAATAAGGAGCTGTGCACTCCTTCCTGCTTCTAATAAGACAGGGTGCCAGGTACCCGGACCCCACCTTTGAAGAGGTGACGAAGGGTACCTACAGTATGTAAAAGATGTATAAAATAAAAAAAACTATAAAAAATAATAAATGTACAGCTGGATCACAGCAGATTGTGACCAGCTCCAAAGGGCACATTTTCTAAACTGGGGGCTGATGGGCCATAGAGGGGGAGGAGCTTCACACTTCTAAATTATTTAAAGTGCCGGCTCCAGTTATCCACGCCTCTATACCCCAGTGTAAGCACCTCCAGTGTCCCCTAGTGGATGAAAGAGAAAAAAACAATAATAGCACCTATAGTTAGCACTGGGGTTACCACTTTCATTGTTATCATCGTAGGAGGTTGATTATCTCCCACCTTAGTTGCTTCTAAATAAAATGCTTCTAAATACTCTTTAGCGCATGCACAGGCCACCCTTTATTCTGCCAAACATACAAGATGCCACTCTGGGCCTGATTCAGCAAGGAAGGCAAAGGAGAGTACGCATGCACTCAGCCGATGTTTTGCACTGCGCATGCGCGAACTTGCCAGTGTGATTGGATTATGGTACGCAGGCTACATGCAGTGTTTATGCAGACCCCTCCAAAACTGATTGACAGGAAGTGCCGTTTGCGGGTGGTGATGGGGGGTGGTCAGGCGAACGCAGGCTTTATAATGCTGTTATAGGGGCATGCATAATTAAGACAGTGCAGCGGCATACGCAGCCATACCATAAACTGTAAACAGGAAGCCATCAAAATCAGCAGTACAGGTCAACCACTATTGTGCGTATGGGTCCGATGGTTCTTGATGTTACAGATGTTTATGCTATCTTGCGTACTGATTAGGCTGTGAGTAAAGGGAGATGGATGGCTTAATATGGGGCTGGGCGTCTGCACCTTGTGCTGCAGTCTCTGTGCATATGCATTGATTAGCATGTTCTCGCAGCAGATGGGTGCATGCATCTGCATCCATACGTTCCTTGCTGAAACAGGCCCTCTGTTAGAAGTAATGGAGAGATGAGATCACTTAAAGATTATCCTCTTAATTGCTTTACTAATTATTTTATATCAGGCACAAATATAACATTTGAGTTGTTAAACAATATAATATAAGCATGTACAATATAAGCATGAGGAGTGCACTATACTAATTTAATAAATCTAAAAGTAGACTAAAACTACAAAGTCATAGCCTTTTCCAAAATGGATAGGATTTGTTTTGTATGGTGACTTGCATAGTCTCTAAGTTGCAACTAACATACTTGTGGCCCAAACAAATGGTTGGGGTTAATCTGGGGAGGTCTTTGGACTTTGAAGCTCTGGGTACTTTTGGCAGCCCAGTCATTTCCTTGGTAGCTCCATTGCTCTATAGGAGTTCCCTATCTGATAGGAGAAAGGAGGACCCCCATGACCGGCTCTAGGGTGGTGGTAAGACAGAGATGAGTTATCTAGCTCTCTGACTGCACCAGAGAAGTATGTTCTAAAAGTGAAGCAGAGTAGTATGTACTAAGTAAAATGTTAATGCTGCCAGGTGTTAGTGTTGCTTTAACTATATTTAGATATTTTACTTTACTTAGTGGCCAGTGTTTTTCCCAGTATCCCTACTGGATATGTAAGAGGCATTGAAATAGACATGTGGGGATTGAGTAGGAAAGATTTAAATATTACATATAATACTATGCTACACATTAGTGCTCACAATTCACCACTCAGCTGTCATGATGCGTGGTGACCATTTGCTCTTCAAAATTAAAATATGCCTTCCTCACTGATTAGTACCCTGTCCGAAAGAAACCCTATAGTAAACCCTAGGGGATACATTTACTAATAGTTTGGTCAAGATTGCAATTTGGGTGTGTTTGGCCATATTTTACAACTTGCAAATTTACTAAAGGCAAACTCAGGTGAGAAATCATGAAACTGATGTCAAAATTCAGGTGAGAACACAAATAGAAAAAAATACACCATTGGCCAAACTCTCAAGTACTTTGCATAGCCAGGAATATAACTTGGGAATTTACCAACAATTGTGATTATAATCACGGGTGTAATTTTAGAAAACTCAGTCCTAAATAAAAGTTTTAAATAGACTAAAGTACTTCCTAAGCTGCTAGTTTTGCAGAAACATACACAGATCAGTTGTATCTGTGTATGTTTCTACTTCTAATTTCTCATGTGAAGTGTTAATTGAAAAAAATATATATTGGGTTCCCTCCCCAAAAGTATACACAGCCCCAGGTTCCTTAGCCAGTCCTGGTTCTAAAAATATGGGAAAACATGTGTAGGGTATATAATTTATGTACCAGCACTGAGCTCCAAGAGCCAATCCTGGTTTTAAAAATGGGAAAAAATGACATGGGGTTCCCCCTATTTTTAAAGCCAGCACCAGACTCAAACCTAGACAGGCTATAATGCCAAAGCCAAGGGAACCTTTCACCGGGTCTCCCCAGTTAAAACATTAACACACCAAGCTAGTAAGTCCAAGCTGGGCTTAGGGGAGGTGGGGACCTACTCTCATGAGCACCCCAGGCTTACACTGAAGCCCAGGGCTCTTCCCTCCACCCATGGTTGGTGGGTGCAGGGGTAATAGTGTCAAAAATAGAAATATACTATTGTTTGTGCCATTCCTCATGGCAGAGATGTATGTTTTGACATATACATCTCTACATGTCCAAAATTGATTGGGTACCCATTTTTTTGTTTTACCAAGTTCTGTGGAGCCTACAGGAGGAGATCGAAGCTATGCTAGGAGGTAGTTGATTCTCGGCTTTTTTTTCACATTTAACCCATAGGAATTCTACTGGAGAAAGGGACTGGAACATCTGGCTTAGGTAAGTATGTGTGAGTGTGTTTTTTTACCATAATTTTACAGTGGGGGTATGGGTGCCAACCGCCTGCTGGCACTTGTAGTTCCAAAAGTGCCAAAGGGCAGGCATGCTGGCACCCTTTGTTCAACTGTAAAAAAACAATAGTATCATTCTAATTTTCACACTTTACCCATGCACCCACTGGCCAAGGGTGTAGGGAAGAGCCCCGAGTTTCATGGTAAGCCTGGGATGCTCAGGGGTCCCCACATCCACTGAGATACCCGTCTTTTGTGGACTAGCTTGGGGTGTTAATGCTTTGGCCGGAGAGACCCATGAAAGCATCCACAGGCTGTGGAATTACACCTTGCCTAGATTTGAGTCTGGTACTAGTTTTAAAAATAGGGGGAACCCCACGCAATTTTTCCCCCCAGTTTTTAACATCAGGACTGGGTCAGGAAACTGGGACTGGTTATGTTTTGGGGGGGGCATGTAATTTCTTTTTAAAAAAAT
Organism: Taudactylus pleione; assembly: GCA_031769625.1. Lineage (NCBI taxonomy): Eukaryota > Metazoa > Chordata > Amphibia > Anura > Myobatrachidae > Taudactylus > Taudactylus pleione. The sequence continues at coordinate 29,337,204 of JAUIMM010000092.1, read as the reverse complement.
TACCATTTTTTAAACAACAAATGGCAGAAACATACATGGATAACACTGATCTGTTTATGTTTCTGCTAGACACACTGCTCAGGAGCAGGACTATTTGTAAGTTCTATTTTTAGGCAGTATTTGGTTTTATGACACCCATGATTCTAATCACAATTTTTGGTAAATTCCTGTTTTGTATTCCTGTCTATGGAAAGTACTGCCGTGTTCAGACAATGGTGTATTCAATTCTAGTTGTTTTTTCAGGTGCATTTTAACTTCAAAATCGACCATGAACACATCTAAAGATACAGAAAATACCCCCTTTTTTCCTTAGAAAATTCCCGTGTTTGGAATAATTGCCATTTACCCCCATGTTGGAAATCTTAGACCAACATGATTCTTAGTAAATTTACCCCTCAGTGTGAAACTTAGTAATATTAAATCAAAGAATTGACCCATCAATCATCTGGAATTATCCAGCAGATTTTCAGTGATCACTGCAGTCCTGTTGTATAACACTTCCTATCATTGTTGTATCAACAACAAAATAGCTTCTCAAAGATGAAGCTCATAGAAACATATTTGCGCAGCATGATGGCTGAAACTCAATTAAGCTTCCTTTCAACTTCTTTGGACCTTCAACTGTGCATCAGTTTTCATGCTAGGTATGCTTTATTGTATTTTTGTTGTTAGGAGGTGAGGGGGGTGCCAACATTTATCTTGTCTCTGGGTGATTGGGATGAAGTTATGCCACTGTAAATTATGCATACATCACAGTCGGGACAACGTAAAGAAAATAAAATGAAGAGAACAAAATAAATAAATTAGATCTCTATGGTTTTGATCTTGTTAAATAGACTGAAGTGGTGATAACCAGTTTTCCCAGCAAAAAAAGCTGGAGAAATGATTATTATTGTTTCATAAATAGACCTTAGGCTTTCAGTTTTGTTTTGTTTCTTTTTATGCATTTGAACTGAATTCAGTGCATCCTACCAAAATGTGTATTTTATGAATTTCTAGTTGAATTGACTGACCTTGTGATCAGGACCGGATTAAAGGGGTGGTCGTCGCAGGGCCCCCACACACAGAGGGGCCCCCATAACTAGCACAAACAGGGGGGGTCCTGAGTACTTTAAACCCCCCCTGATGTACAAATCCCCCCTTTACAGCGGGTGATGCACACTCTTCGGTACAGTGTATTAAAATGAATGCAATGGCAGTGCGGTGGCGGCCTCTGGCAAACCCCGACTGGGGGCAGGTCCAGACATGTCAGTGTGCATGAGCAACCTTGTTGCAAGCGTTGCATACAGATATATCAGACCATTCACATAATTTTTTAGACAGACCTCGTAGGAAGGATGAGCTTGATTACTTCACGGGCATCTGTAAATATACCCACTCACCAAAAATAATTCACCCAGAAAATGAGGCCAAATGGTAAAATATTAGTAAACGCCAATAAAACTTCTTCCAGTGTAAAATATTTTTATTATAACAATAATTGTTATTACATAAAATGATGTCAAGCTTAGTGTTACTTTGTATATATATATTTGTAGGTTAGAACAACCCAGAAAATCCTGCATTTTGCCTCTGCCCACATAGGGTCAGTGTGACTCTGTAAAGGCTCTGTGTGGCTTGGTGGGGGCCGCCACAACTTAGTTGCTCCAGGGCCCCCACAAGCCTTAATCTGGCCTGCATGTAGAACCCAATTCTTCATACCTGGTGAAACACTTGGATCCCTTATGTCATAGAATATTAGATACAAAATAAAGCAAATAGTTATAAACACAATTAAAATAATTGCCCAGCATTCTGAATAGTTAAATATAATTTACACTTGCACCCTATTGCAAAGAGAAAATGACTCAAAACAACTAGTTCACATCAATTGGATTTAAATGTATCATTTGCACAGAGCTCATTTCAATTATGCTCTTTTGCTTATTATATATCAGCGTTAAAGGGAATGATTTGCACCCTCTCAATGAAGAGACTGTTTGGTCAATTGATAGTGTTTGCTGCCTAAAAGAGGGAAGAGAGATCTAGAACCTCTGTAAGAACGTCCAAATATAATATTTTTTTATGGTGCAGGCTCTATTAATTTAAGAGTCACTACCGATTCTTTTACTTTAAGTTTTTTGAAAACTCATTGCAAACAAACAATGGATAGGAAACTATCAATTCATGTATTGCTTGTAGGAGTTAGGGTTGCATAAACTTGTTTAATGTGTTTCACAGGTACACTGCCTGCTTCCTCAGACTTTCTTTATGAAAATATTTTTAAAAGGATATCATATCCTGATATGGCGATGGAGATTCACTCGCCAAAGTGTCTGCGTTGTGTCTTTCTGTATTGCAGATCAAAGGCCACATAACCCCAAGCAGTCAACCAATAATAAGATTGATCTAATGCAAATTGGGCAATTAATTGGATAATGAAAGCAAACTGATGAGACTACATTCACATTTTTATATGGAGTAAGTCCCTCTGTAATGCGGTAGATATAACCTTAGAAGCCTTAGTGCAACTTAAATCTTACAATAGTTCCAAACCTCCCTCATTAGTGCAAACCTTCAGTGAAACAGCAAATTGATGATGAAATAAAGTTAAACTAAAAATGGCTCTATGTTTCAATTTGGTTACAAGAAACAAATAGAAATGGAACATTTCTCAAATTTAATCTTCAATGCCACATAACAAGTACACACCGTGCTTGGCATTATCTAATTATTACATTATAAGATTTAAAAAAATCAATAGGCTGTTTCTAGATGATTACCGATACACACACATTATTCACTTTAACTCCTTCAGCACTAAGAGTGAGTGGGACTTGTCTTCAACAAATGCCGAAGATGAGTTCCACTTGTATTGACAACTGAAGGATTTCAAATTGGGGTGTATAAAAGATAGACAATGTCTTGATAGACACCAGATGTTAGGCAGGCAATATGTTAGACAGGGACAAATGGTCAACACACTAAAGGGTCAACACGAAAGAAGGTCGACAGATACAAAGTTTTGACAGGGTCACAAGATCAACACTAAAATGGTCGATATATAAATGGTCAACATGTGTTTTTTTTCTAACCTTAATCTTCACGCTAACCCTCCCCTTGGTACCTAACCCTCCCTCCTCGTTCCTAACCCTAACCATCAGGGTAGATACGTGACCCTAACCGTCCCTTCTAGTGCCTAACTCTAACCCTCTGGTAATTGCCTATCTCTAATCTACCCTTTTGATGCCTGACCCTAACAATCAGCATAAATGCTTCACCACTGGGGTAAGTGCCTAATGCTAAACCAAACGCTAAACCTGACTTAAAAAAAATTGTTGACTATTTTTGGGTGGACCATTTGTATGTCGACCCTTTGTCCTGTAGACCATTTGTCCCTGTCAACCTTCTTCCATGTCGATATTTAGTGTGTTGACCTTTTGTCCCTGTCGACCTACTGCCTGTCTAACATTAGTGTCTATCTAGATATTGTTGACCTTTTAACTGTCTATTTATAGTCTGGTTACAGTACAGTACCTTCAAATTGAGACACATAATACTTATCTAGCCTTCGATAGTATTTACAACTGATGGGGTGCAGGAGAGTAGACCAGGCTGTTATGGCACTATTGTGACCGACAATGATATAATAAGAGGGTGCATTGCATGCAAAAATAACCTTAAAGGCAGTGGAAGGAGGGAGGGTGTGAATTAAATTATCCCTTCCCCCATTCTGGCACCCACCGAATGGAGGTACCATGCTACGAAGAATACCATATCAACTTCAGGAAGAGGCAGAATTTTTTTTTTTTAGCTTGGAAGATAACTTTACAGATCTGTTGCTTAATACCCTGGAAGATGGTAAATCTCTATAAAGTACTCACGGTACAATCAGTCAGCGATAACGATATCGATTACTGATTGTCCTGCACCTTCCCGGAGAGCTGGATGATCGATATTGATCATCCAACACACCACCAATGACGGCCAACGTCCCTTTAGTAACCTGGTCAATATCGACCAGGTTGGCCTGCATGCACGGGCTATGGACGATATCGTTATCATCCATACGTGCCCATGCATCGCAGGTCGTTGGTGGGTTGGAAGGGACCAGGTTTTAAGGATAACCATACTTGGGCACAGGTGACTTAATTAGTTCCACAGTCTTTTGTTTTAACCATCTGTGCTCAACCATGGATACCCTTAAAACCTGGTATGTTAGGGTGCCTTGAGCACCAAGATTGGGGACCTCTGATTTAACTGATAATACTATAATATTGTGTCATACAAGGTATTAAGAGACAGATTGACCTTCTCACTGGGTCAGTATTCAAATAGGGTAATTATGTTAAGACCTACAATGAATCTAATAGAGTCCCTAGAGAACATGTTTTGTTAAGTTGGTGGAGCACCCTAGAGTCAGTATTTTCATATCAGGGGCTAAATGTAATAGCCTGCGAGCCGACGCTGCTGCAGGAATACATGCGAGTATGCCCGTATTTTTAAAACAGCAAACATGTTAAAGGCTAAATCAAGCTGATTTTGCCATTAACATACATGCTTCTTTAAAAATATGGGCATACTCGCATGTATTCCCACAGCAGTGCCAGTTTACAGTCTATTACATTTAATCCCATGTGTGAGAAAACAGACAGAAGACTGTTTGTGGGGCAAGCTTGTAATAGTGAAGATTTATTAGCTAAAATCTTATTTTTATTGTGAATATTGAAATATGTAGAATAATTGTAAACAAACAAACAAAAAAGATTTCAATTGGGAGAAAAATTAAAGGCTCTCTAATAAAAATGGTTTATAGTATAAGTAACCCTATTGTGCACTTCTGATTCAGGCCCTGAATCTCAGAACTTTTATTGCAACATTGTGCAGATTATTAACATGCATTGTGGAAAAGTACTCTATGTTCATTTTCTGTGTGACATTGGAAATGAGTAATGCTAAGCTGACTTCTACCTCAGATCTCAGGCGATAATAATTGTCTGCTATTTCAAAATAATGTTATATTGTATCACTGTAAGATAACACTGGCTATCCCTATAATAGCAATAAAAAATTGTGAATTTTTTAATAACTAAGCAGTTTAATAAAAGAGCTGATTGCAGCACAGATGGCATAGTTCAAAGGTTCCCAAAATCATGGCCTGATTCAGTAAGGATCACTATTGCGATTGCAATAGCGTTTACGCACGCAGTCTCACTACAAAGATATGCTAATGAAATCGCAATGCCATACACAGCCTAACATAAGGACACCCACCTTACCTTACACCAGGGCAACTAAGGGGGGGCTGAGGGGTCATGTGCACCGGGCGCCATCCTCCAGTGGCACTGGCCACACACTTCTCTGTGCCGGAGGTCTGCAGATAGAGACCTCCGGCAGTGGTGCACGCCGGACACTGAAAATCAGCGGAAGAACCCGCCCTCCCTCCTTCTGTCGGAAGTTAAGGTAAGAGCTCGGGGGGGGGGGAGAGGAGGAGGGGGGTGGAGAGGGAGTGAGAGGGGCGGCAGTGCTGCACAGGGCGCACTGCCGTCTAGCTACGGCGCTGCTTGCACACATCCGTAATACTTAGCAAGACTGCAAAACCATTGGTAACATCAAGTACAATCGTAGCCTCACTCATACTTGCACAAGGTCTGACCTTAATCAGAAATTGCTCAACATCAATGGCTAACTTATGCACGCCGTTGCAACGGCATTCAAATGCACTGGCACAGCCTGCTTTTTGCTGATCCCCCCACATCACCACCCCCAAATGGTGCTTCCTGTTAATCACTCTGCTATGAGTCTGCATAGCCACTGCGATCGCAATCATGATCGCAGTGGAGTCTTCATGCACACACACTGCGATGCAGAACGCAACAATCGGCCGATTGTGTGTGTAATTGCAGTTGCGAACGGTAATGACTCAGGCCCCCAGTCCTCAAGGCACCTTAACAGTCCATGTTTTAAGGATAGCCATGCTTGACCACAGGTGACTTAATTAGTGCCTCAGTCAATTTGATTTAACCACCTGTGTTAACCATGGATATCTCTAAATCCTGAACTGTTGGGGTGCCTTGAGGACCGCGTTTGGCAACCTCTGGCATAGTGGTTAGCATTACTGCCTCACAGCACTGAGTTTGTGGGTTTGATTCCCACTAAGGCCCTAACTGTGTGGAGTTTGTATGTTCTACCCATGTTTTGTGTGGGTTTCCTCCGGGTGCTCTGGTTTCTTCCCACAATCTAAAAACATGCTGTAAACCCTAGAATATGTGTGTGTTATGGAAAATAGATTGTAAGCTTCACTGGGGCAGGGACTGATGTGAATGTACAAATATTCTATACAATGCACTGTGGAATATGTGTGCACTATATAAATAACTGTTAATAAATACATTAAGAATACACAGCCTAGGATCATATATTAGAAACTGAAGATATGAAAGAACCTTTCTAAAATAGCGAGAGTGGCGCAGGGGTGGGTTCAATCCATATCTGCAAAATACATTTTATGGCTACAGCAGATATAACTAATAACAATTTCTTTGCCCCCTGAACAACCCGCAAATCCTCTGCTAACTTGCCAAAGATGGCCCAATCAGGGGAAATAATTAGATAGCTGATCAAGTGACAGCTAATATAATGCCACATCTGGATCCAAAATTAACTTATCACAAGACATGCACAAAGAAAATGTATTAAATCTACTCCTGGAGACCCACATCTAAGACAGGAGTGAACCTTCACCAACACTGTGAAATATCTGTGATAGGGAGGAGGGGGAAATACACCCTATGAAATGTTTTAAGAAAAAGTTATGCATACGGTGCCCATGGAATAAATGTAACAGAAGCAGTTAATGGGCCTGATTCAGCAAGGATCGCAAGAGCTAAGATGCACGCAGCCGGTGAATTTTCGCGATTTGCGTATGCATCACAGTGTGCATGTGCGAACTAGCACAGTGTGTACGCAGACCCATCGTAGAGTGATTGACAGGAAGCACCATTTGTTGGTGGTGACGGGGGGGGGGTGATCGAGTGAACGCAGGCATGCCAGTGTATTTGAATGCCATTACAGGAGCATGCATAAATAAGCCCCTGCAACGGCATATGCAGCTTGAGCTCTAGATACTGTCAGGAAGTTTAGCAGTTTGTGAGTGAGGTCTGGCCTGCCTTAATTGTGCATGAGGCTCCGATGGTACTCGATGGTACCGATGTTTTCACAGACTTGCAAGGTATTACGGATGTGAGTAAAGGGAAATGGGCATCTTTATGTTGTGCTATGAGGCATTGCGATTACAGTCACTTGCATAATTTCGCAGTAGAACTGCATACGCGCTTGCCGCCATGAACGCATCAGCGACAGTGGCAAACGCAGGATTTCCAGAGGGGGGTTTCCAAATAGAGCGAGTGTGACCTGTCAATGAAGAGGGCAGAATTAGTACTTAACCAGCTTTAATAAGTGTCATACAAAGTGTATTGTGTGTATTAATTTCAGCATATACAGGACCAGTGATCACAGTAACCCATTAGATGCGCCAGTAGACCATCCTGCCTGAGATGAACGTATTTATTTTAGATGTGGGCACTGGGCACCATTCCAGACTAACCTAGCACTGTCCTGGACATATATGTACATAATCGGCTCTATAGTAGTGCATCTCTAACAGTGCATGTTTTCCAGATCTTCTACTTGGTGCACAGGTTATTTATTACTGGCTGATACATGTTAAAAGATCCACAGGTGGTGCTAATTATTTAATTTGTTATACTGAGAACATGCAGCACTTGTAACAATCTATTATATTACTATTTCTATTGTGGTCATAGGCCCTCATTCAGAGGCGGTCGCAAGAAGCGACCGCACATTCTGAATGAGGGTGGCCGCTTCTTTTTTTAAGTGGGGCCTCATGGTCGCTAGCTAAGCTGTGGGTACCACCCACAGCTTAGTGACCAACCAGGGTGATGGTCGCGATGGTCAAGACCACCGCGACCATCGGGGCTTGCGATGAGACCCTAAGGTTGGGTCTCGGCAACCGCAAGCCCCAGGGAGCTTCCTGCTTTGATCGAGAAGGAAACTCCCCACTGACATCACTGCTGATGTGAGTGCGGCCACCCACAAAATGGCAAGTGTTCCGTCAGGAATGCCTCCGTTTGTGAAACCACCCCCCCCGCCCCGCCTACAAAACGGGCTGAGCTGTCGATCAACATCGACAGCCAGCCCTTTTGCAGTGAACTCCGGAGTGAAAGAATTTCTCTCTCACTCCGGGGCTTGCGCACGCGCAGTGCGGCCGATGCGCGTGCGCAGGGCTTAACCATCGAACTGGTTGCAAGCTCTTAGGTCCATAGTGTGGGTTGGGGAGGGGGGTTTCCAGGCAGATGGCATTTGCCGATGCGTGATCCTTGCTGGATCAGGCCCAATGTCTGCAATAATGTGTGTGTGTGTGGTTAAAGACGGAAAATGATCCCTCCACTGCGCTAATCTAGTTTTTAGTATATCGTATCGTAGTGGGGTGTGAAGGAAAGAGTAATGTACAGATATTGCTTGGTGGGGAGCATTATTAAACGTTTCTGCTTTAGCGTATTGATCTTAGAAAATGACTTATTTGTTATCACTTGTACAATGCTACACTAAAATGGCCCATACACAGTGCAATAAAGCAGGTGGTCCGATGGATTGGTACGATTTGGCTGCTATATCGCACTGTGTATGGGCCTGATGTCAGACTGAGCGCGCACCTATGAGGTTGTACATTGCACCCCCTGATCTTACTGCAGGTTAGTTGATCAGGGGAATGCAATGTGCGATCCCATGCAGTGCTATGCGGGTATGGGATAAGGGAACCGGCATATTTGGCACGGTCACCCGATCGCACCGTGTGTGGGGAGCGCTCTATATGTAGGATGTCGCATCTCCTGTTGAGTCGCATGGTGCCTATAGCACCATGTATGGCCCGCTTGAGCATTTTTCATCTCTATGTGCTATAATTGTACTAGTTTCCTGAACTTAAAATTTATTAGTTAAAAAAAACAGTTTCCATTTATCAGGACCTAACCATGGCCCTCATTCAGAGCCGCACGTTAACAACAGTACGCTCGTTGCGTTCCGATGTTGACTAACCGCGCATGCGTCGGAGTTACACCGCGCATGCGCGTACGGCAAATTGCGAGCTTTTTTTCTCTCGTTCCTAAAATAGCGTACAGGAAGTGACATGTCAAATGTGATTGACAGAACAGGGCGTTTTTGGGTGTTGACGGGGGTGGAGATGACAAAACGCAGGTGTGGCGAAGCGTTTTTGGGGCGTACATACATTAGCAGATGCGAACGTCAAATGTGTTCGGACCGTCTCATACGTCACTGAAACATCCGCTTTCCCTTCAAAATGCTCGCACAGCTTAGGGTCAGGATTACTCGACCACATTGGCGATGGCCTTCTCCTCCGTCCCGGGACTCCACGATGGTGCTGCGATTAATCGTGGCTGGTCAGTAAAGTAATTAGTGTTGGATTGAAATCCGGCTTGGTATGTGTTTGGAAAGCAGTTTATTGGGATAGCACAAAAGCGTACGCAGGTGGAAATCAGAGCTGCTAATGTCATGATTACATAATCAATTAGCGTACATTTTTGGGTTTTTTTTTTGGCTACAATTTGGTGGTTATGGCCTATTGTAAAAATAATGTCATCATCTTTTAATTAGCTCCCCTTTTTTTTGGTTTACTGTTGAATTTGCATCGCTATGTGTTTTTTTAAACGTTCCTTAAAGAGGCCTTTTTTTTAACATAAGAGGGTCAGTTTTTGCGTTTAAGGCCAGGATTAAATGTAACCCATTTGGACAATAATGTCACAATACAATGTCTGTTTTTTTTGTACAATTTATTGTTTACACACAAACAAATTGGCATAATATTGTATTGCCTTTTTTTGTGGCCAAGATATTTGATCTAAAAAAAAAAAACACATAACTACTAACATAATCGTAAATACAAAATTTAAAAACATTTCACAAGAAAGGAGAGGGAAGTTTTGACCAGAAAGGAATATGAGCCAAGCACAGAAGGAAAGTGGGAAAAGTCGCCATTGCTGTCACCGTTTTCTCGGCCGTTTGGATGGGTGAGGGTGGGCGCCAGACCGGGTCCGGGATGCCATCGGGCTGGCCTGTCCAGAGGCAGATGTTGTGGCCTCTGGACTAGGCACAGGGCTAGGCACATTTGGAGGATTGCCTGATGTTGTGCCAGAGGTGGAGGATCTGGATGTTCCGGCAGGAAGGGAGGTCGGCTCCACCATGTGCTGGCGAACGAGCTGCTCCAGGGCATCGGCGATGCGGATGTTGGCCCTGGTATTTTCCGCCAGGGCCTGAGCAATGGTCACGTTGGCCGCAGCATTTTGCTCCAGGGCCTCAGCCACCCGTATCAGACTGGCGTCCATCCTCTGCAGAATCTCCGTATGGCAATCCGATTTAAAATTGAGTTCTGTGAGGAGGCCCACTGCCTGCGAGGGGGCACGCCCTGGACTGGCTTCTGCAGGGTCCTCAGCCGGATGTACTGGTTCCTCCCCTGCAGAGTCAGCAGAAATTCTGCGGCCAAGGCTCCCCTCTGGAGCAGACTCATCCGCCTCTGTCTCTGTTAGGAAATTGGAGAAAAGACTCACATTAGAATCTACATATTGGCACAATAGCATTTCTGAGATGGTGACATGACAAGACTTACCTTGGCCAACATGAGGAGCCGCAAAGTCTGGCATGTCCGTATCCATGTTGGACACGCCAAACACCTCCACAGCCTGCACACACCCCTGTGCCATCTCTTCTAAGTCTGTCAACTCCAATGACACAGGGGTGGGACCCCCACCTGTCCCCCTTGCATGCCTAGCCCTGTCGGCAAGTTTTTGCTTTAGACGATATTTGAAGTCTGCCCATCTGTGGAATGAATTTGGAACCATTATCCTTTTTTTAACAATGGGGTTTGTTTATAGGATGGGAAAGTGTTTACTTACCGCCGTTTGACATCCCGGGCTAGACGGACATAATCACCCACCCTATTGACAGCAACGGCGACCTCCTCCCACATTCTCCACTTCTGGCTTTGGCTCATATTCCTGGCTGCCTGGGGCAGGATGTCAACGCACTTCTGGATCAAAACCTCCATCTCCTTGCTTGTGAAATGTGGCTGCCTTTTTTTTTTGGCAGCTTTGGCGGGTTGACTGGGGCCAGCAGTCTCTTCCATGTCATCCTCCTCACCTATTTGGGTAAATATGCAGATTTAGCCACTTCACAACTTGCACAATATTATGTTTTAAAATACTCATTGACACAAAATGCATGAAGGCCTTACCGCCGCAATTTTGACCATTGTTTCCCTGGTTTGAAGCCATGTCTCTGCTTCCAGCATGAAATCATCCAGAAATTCTATGTGATTTCGTGACGTATTTATACATGCGTCGTTAGATTGCGGCCGCATCATTGATTGTGCGTCCCTATGATTCATCCTTAATTTGTGCGGGAAAATAAACACTATTTATGGCTTGGTGTGTGTGGATTCGAGGTGGGGTTGTTGGAGTGTTGTCGGTGAAGTGGTTTGGATTTGGTTGGTTGGTTGCGTTTGGAGGATTTTGGAGAGTTGTTTTTTTGTTTGTTTTTGCTACATTTCTTTGGTTTTTACGTTCGCATTTTTTTCATTTTTTCTACATCCTTTCCTGATTTGGTAAGTTTTGTGCATTCAAATTTGTGGCCAATTGTTGTATTCTTCTGTTTTGTGGTTAGTTAATTTGTTTAACACTCATTTCATATTTTTTAGTTTTTTTTTGGTTTTCGGACCCAAAGAAGTTTTTTGAGGACATCTTATATATTCGAGTTGGGTAAGTCCATTTTTTGTCTTGCATTTGCGAATAATTTACCGCATTTTGGACTGTTGGTGTAGTGACTTGCATTTGCGAATAATTTACCGCATTTTGGACTGTTGGTGTAGTGAGTTGCATTTGCGAATAATTTACCGCATTTTGGACTGTTGGTGTAGTGACTTGCATTTGCGAATAATTTACCGCATTTTGGACTGTTGGTGTAGTGAGTTGCATTTGCGAATAATTTACCGCATTTTGGACGGCTTATTCATCATATAATCCAGTTTTGCTTTTCCCTTTACCTTTTTTTGGGTCCATTTGAACCCTATTTGACGTACGGTGTGCAATGTAGTTTTCAGCGATGGGCAAATGTGTTTTTCCGTTATTTTCTGTGTTGGCTTGCAACAATTTTTTACCTAAAAAAAAACCCTTTACATTTTTGACGTCTCATTGTTGCCTTTTTTACAGTTTATACATATCATGACAATACCCCGGCATGTAAGCAGCTATGGATGGTATCAGAAAGCTAAGTTTTTTTTTCTTACTTTTGGGGTGGGTCAAAAGCCTTACATTGTAAACTTTGAATTTCAGATAGATCTGGGGCGAATTGTTCTGGCCCTGCTCCCGGAAGACGACCAACCTCAAACTCGTCCCAGGCGTAGGCATCGTAGGCATGCAAGGCCCCAGATATTTCGAACATGTGTCACCCTTTTTGGAATGCCCGATGATGAGGTTTTAAGACGCTACCGTCTACCTCCCAAAATCATCATAGACACTCTCTCATTAATAGAAAGTGATCTTGAGCGGCAAATTGACAGTCCAACAGCAATACCACCACTGACGCAATTTATGGCGGTGTTACATTTCTGTGCCTCAGGATCGTTTCAAACAACGGTCGGAATAGTGGCGGGCATCTCCCAATCCTCCTTTTCCCGGATCCTGAGGGCAGTGATGGAGGCACTTTTCAAGCACCTCCATCATTTTATTCAAATGCCTTTGGATATGGGTGCCCTTAGTGTGGCCAAGGCCAATTTTTACCAAATAGCTGGCTTCCCACACATCATAGGGGTTGTGGATGGTACTCACATACCACTTCAGCCTCCAGCACGGCTGGAGGCCATATTTAGAAACAGGAAACACTATCACTCCCTGAATGTAATGGTGGTATGTGCTGCCTCCCTCCAGATCCTGTCCCTGAATGCTAAATTACCCGGAAGTGCTCATGACTCCTTCGTCATCCGGCAATCAGGGATATGGCAGAAATTAACCAACCTACAAGCTGGTGATGCGTGGCTTCTGGGTAAGTGGAGACCTTTAGTACATAACAATGTTAAGCTTGATACACAGTGTTCCTGATGTGGTCTATTTTTGTTCACAGGAGACAGTGGATACCCTTGCATGTCCTGGCTGCTCACTCCTTATTTGGCTCCCACACCAGGGCCACAAAGTGCGTATAATTCCGCACTTACAGCCACCAGGCAAGTGGTGGAGCGCTGTATCGGCCTTTTAAAAGGCCGATTCAGATGCCTCCACCGCTCTGGTGGCGAGCTCATGTATGTGCCGGATATGGTGTCTAAAATTGTGGTCCTGTGTGGGATATTTCACAACATTGCCATAAGGAGTGGTGTCCCAATGCAGCCAGAGGATGCCTTACCTGAGGATGGCCCCCCCGAGGTTGGTCGAAGGTCAGTATGTGGGGGGGCCATACGCGATGATGTTGTGGCCAGATTTTTTAGGTAAGTTTGTTCAAAACTCCAGTGTTTATACCTAATGTGTTTTTTTTTTTGGGCAAACATCTAATTTTTTTTTATTTTTCTCACCATCTTCTGTTTGTTCACATAATCTTTGGCACTCCAACGCTCACTACTTCCTGCTACCCTTACCAAACCTGGATCTGGTCCTTTTGGGCATATATTCTGGAACCCATATCGCAACGCCATGTTTGTGGAATCATGTTGGCATGGTCCTTCGTCAACCAGTTCTTGATTTTGTGTTTTTATTTATTTTTTTCTTGGTATGTGTTGTATTTGAATTTATCACTGTGTATTTTTTTGGGGAGTGACCACTTTGTTTGCTCTGTTATGTGGTGAATAAATGTTTGAAGAGTGAAATGGTCTTCCTTTTTTGGGACGTTAACAGCAAGTGTTACCAGGTTAACACAAGTTACATTTGACTAAGGGGTAAACCAGTACTGACGCCAGATGACCAAAACTGAAATATGTTTTCAGCTTTCCAATCCACACCAAAAGGAAGCCTGGCCCAACCTTGGGATTTGTAAGATTGGCCTAAGCAGCTTGCGCACCAAGTAGGAACCTGGAAAATGTAGAAATCTGAAATTGACACTACACCCAAAAAGGGAAATTACATTGTTACTGTTATGTGTTTCTGGTGTCTGTTTGACATACAAAGACAAAACACAATCTAACTTTTACAAAAGGGAAATCCTTGCAGGAACTTATGTCAGGCTAAACTATTTTGGTTTTGGTTTTTAAAAATGATCCACAACGTATATTTGTCTTTAAAATTTTATTGGGAAAATACAACAAAAAAAAAAAATCTAATGCCGAAGGAGGCCAGACAGTCGGTCGAGGGCCACCAGAAGGCCGATTACATGGTGGCGCATCTGCCCCACAACATCCGCCACCTCTTGGCGACGCCTCTGTTCCTCTGTGGGTGAGAAAAGTGTGTGGGTTAATACAACAATAGGGACTCCACAGAAAAACATTAATTAAAAAACAAATCACTCCTAAACCCAAAAACATAAATAAAAAGTGTGGGCTGGCAAAAATACAAGGCCTAGGTACAAATTCCCACAGGTATGATATGTGTATGCTTAAATCACCAGGAAGAGGTAAAGGCAAACCTTCACAATCAACAAAAGTCAAGCCACAAAAACACGAAGAAAGGCACGACACATGATTACATACAAACAGTTTGTGGTTTAAAAAAAAATAATAAAAAACATACCGGGTAAAAAATCGGGAGCTCCGGCAAAACCTCCATGATCCTCCTCGGAGGATCCGTCATTCCCCAAAGAATGGGGCGGAGTTATGCTGGACTCCGGGGAGGGGGTAATTGGAAGAGGGGTGGGTGGAGGAGAGGGGGAAGTGGGACGGAGGGGAAGGAGTCCCGACATTTCCGGGAGAGGGTCTGGGAAGGATGGGGAGGAGTGGGGAATAGGGGAAAGATTTGGGGTGGAGTGTTGGCTGGGGGTTGGGGAGAGTGGGCGGGAACGCCGACGTTGACGGCGGAGTCTTGGCTGTCCCCCTAAAATATGTCAAATAAATTGCGTTTAGTTTATGGACAAATCCGGCCAAACAAACAACCAAAAAAAAAAAAATAAAAAAAAAAAAACAGTAGAATTAAAAATTCATAAAAAGAGGGAAAACATGCAGACGCAGATATGAGTACAAATAATAAATAGAACAGACAGGAAAACATGCAGACGCAGATATGAGTACAAATAATAAATAGAACAAACATGAAAACATGCACACGCAGTTTGCCCCACAAACACAAACATTAAAACCACAATACATAACACTTACTTGCCAGGATCTGCATGCGAAAGCATGCCAGCAAGCGGGGCGTTCGCCGTTGCAGGTCGGACCACCTGCGCTCCAGCTGGCCGATGTTGCGGCGTGATCCAAAGGACCGCAGGCGGGACCGTACCTCCGCATACGCGGAGCGCTTCTGCCGGTTGGTCATGGGTTCTGGCTGGCTGGTGATCCGGCGATCCATGACCTCCGTAAGCACCAGCAGCTCACGCCTGGTGAATGCGGAGGCTCTCATGATGGCAATGGTGTTTTTCTTAAAAATCATTTTTGATAAAGTGTGTAAAAATTTTCTGATTGGCTAATGTATTTTGGAAATTAACAGGAGCAATTTTATTGGTTAGTGTATGAGTCATGTGTTCGACAGGGCCAGAAATCTCTGGAGAGTTAGGATAGGCTTGATGCAGTGACATGCGTAAGCAAATTTAAATAAAGAAATGAACCCAGGGAAATATGCGGGGATACACAGCAATAGTACAATTGTTTAATTGTGGTTCACATGTTTTTTAAACAATACAAGCGAATGTTTCATCCGTACGTATTCTGCGGGTAAACACAAACACAGACAAGAGTAAAGTTTCTTTCATTGTGTTGAAAAAAAACAAACAATTAAGCTAATTGATACATTGATTGGCATGATACGATTGATGGAGGTAGGCAGAATAAAGGAGCAGGTAATCGACATCTGACAAGGCCACTTCCTGTTTATACTTGTGCGTGCGTTCCTTTCAAGCCATTTCGGGGATGTACGCTCGCTATTTCGTACGCTCGTTAGTTAGAGGAGGGGTCGTCAGAGTTTTGGGTGGAATTTTAGATGCGAACGAAAATACGAGCGAGCCATTGAATTTAAATATTTTTGTACGTACGCCTAACGTACGTGCGCCCGCTTGCGAGTGGGTCTGAATGAGGGCCCATATTCCTTTTCTCATCTCTCAGGTATGTGATATCCACCTTCCTCCAATCTTCATACTCTCAACATTATTCAATCAAACTTATTTAAATGTATGTGATATCCTAAATTGTTGCAATAGTCATTACCTGTTTTTAAGATGTTTTTAGTGAAGCATAGTTTATGATGGCATTTACATAGTCAAACACAGGGCAATTTAACACCTTAGGTCAGCTGGACATGTCTCAGATGTAGCCAGTGTCAATCAGCCACAGTATATCTTCATAGACAGATCTAATGCCGGCCATACATGGTAAGATTTTGTATACAATGTGTACGATTTTGATCGATAGTAACAAGCGATCGAACACATCATATGTTGTTTTGGTGTACATACAATGGCGATGTGCGTCCCTGAAGTCGTATATTTGGATTGCCTCTCGAACCGGAAAACCGTACGAGGGTGACCTATCTTACCACGATGTGATACACATTGTATCACTTTTGGCAGGTAATACGATCCGGTGTCTAATTACAAGGTGTATAAGATCCCTAGCCACTCCCCTCCTCCAGTTTGTCATGAGAGGCAGCGTTCTGAGAGCAGCATCGCATCACAGCATGTGTGTGTTGATGCCTCCTGGCCCTGCCACTGTTTATATACCACTATGCCACCAATGTGTGTCCCCCCACATGGCCCTGCCTTGTTTATATACCACTATGCCACCAACGTGTGTCCCCCACATGGTCCTGCATTGTTTACAGTATATACCACTTTGCCACCAACGTGTGTTCACCACATGGTCCTGCATTATTTACAGTATATACCAATTTGCCACCAACGTGTGTCCCCCCACATGGTCCTGCATTATTTACAGTATATACCACTTTGCCACCAACGTGTGTCCCCCCACATGGTCCTGCATTATTTACAGTATATACCACTTTGCCACCAACATCTGTGTCCTCACATGGCCCTGCATTGTTTATATACCACAATGCCACCGTGTGCCCCCCCATGGCCCTGCCTTGTTTATATACCACTATACCACCAATGTGTGTTCCCCACATGGTCCTGCATTGTTTACAGTATATACAACTTTGCCACCAACGTGTGTCCCCCCACATGGCCCTGCATTGTTTATATACCACTATGCCACCGTGTGTCCCCCCCATGGCCCTGCCATTGTTTATATTCCACTATGCCACTGTGTAGTCCCCCAACATAGCCCTGCATTGTTTATACCACGGTGATACTTTTTTTGCTGATTTATGTACACAGATAAATATTTCAAAATTTTAAATTTTATTAAAATCAACTTAACTCAACTATTAACTAAAAACTTAACCAACTAAAAACTAAATCATAAAGATGACACAAACAATGATCACCAATAAAATTTTCAAACATTTAAACATTAAACATATATTTACAGATGTTTCTGATTTTTATTTTTGCAGAAATTAATAGCCCTCGAGAACACCAGTTTATAAGTGGATTCCTCAAGTCTTATCTCACTCATGAGTGCCTATGGAAGGTGAAGTCCAAGGACTATAAAAAAAAACATTGCAGGGCGGCAGCGATAGATGACATGGTCACCTTTACCCTTCCCTTCCATGATGAGGCTTGTCCAGATTGGGTGAAAAGACACATCCAAACCTCTGCACAGTGTATGTTAAAGAGTGGAGGAAGGAGACCAAGTCGTGGGCATCAGGAGCAGGGATGGATGACGTCTATAACAGTTTACTCTGGTACTACCCCTTTCTTGAATTCCTCCATGAGGTAGAGCCCCAGAGATTTTCACAAAGTCTACTTGTAGATACAGGCCCGGAAGAAGAGGCTGTACCAGTGGAGAATTCAGAGAATGAGCCGGCGTCTAATATGGATGTGGTAAGTACCAGAGCCGTAACTAGACTTTTTGGTGCCCTGTGCCAGAGAGAGCATTGCCTCCCCCCCTCTTTTTAAATAGGGAAATAAGATAAGGGTGCTCCTGGAGCAGCCAGGAGATACTCAGGATAATAGAAGTGGGAGCTACAAGTAAGAATGATGACAAACAGGAAAATTGACAGGCCCAAACAGTGCCCCCTGCCCTGCAGTGCCCTACCCTATTTACGGCACTGGTAAGTACATACAACTTCATTATCTTATGCTGTCCTCCTGCCATGGTACAGCACCCATTCCATTAAAGAGGGCCAGGTATTGCTCCCTGACCTCTTTTGCCCGTGCACTTGCTAGTGGGTGTGGTGACAGAGGGCATTTCTAAACCCTTGTGTGTTTGCTCCTACTCGTTGATGGCCATCCCCATAGTCCTAGTTCTAAGGTACGTGTTTTCCTCAAGAAATTGTGCAGAACACAACAGGCCATGATGACAGAATCAATTTTGTCCACACAAAGTTTTATAGCAATATGGAATATCTGGAACCTGCTGCACATTATTCCAAACGCATTTTCAACTATTCGTCGGGCCCTAGATAGGCGATAATTGAAAATGCATTTCTCTCTGGTCAGTCCTCTATTTTTTTTTCATGAGCTTTAAAAAAAAGTCCTCTATTTTTTTTTCATGAGCTTTAAAATCATAAAGTTTTTTCATCCCATACGGCTTCAGTAAATGTTCATGTAGAGCAAATGCCTCATCAGCCACAAACAAATAGTTCAGGCCGTGCTTCGTAACCGCTGAAGATGGCAAATTCAGATGGTTGGTGGATAGTCTGTCATAAAATGCCATATCTTTGAAGCATCCACCATCTGAAGCACAGACATTTTTTCCCACATCCACATAAATAAATTCATAGTTGGCATTGATCACCGCCATCAGCACAATACTCTGAAAGCCCCTGTAGTTAAAATAAAAGGAGCCGCTATTAGCAGGCTGGATAATGCTCCTTCGCGATTTGGGAAATTCCACTGGCAATCAAATTCATCACCTATGGTCTGCCAGTCCTCCACCGTTGTAGGAAACTAAAATAAAGAAAAAATCTAGATTAGACTTTACTGTATATTAACATTAATCTCTATCTACTCCTACAGTCTTTCCCGGCTGACTTGAACCCCTCTGTTAGTCCACAAACTGCACTGGCTACAATTCCTGAGAGTGTTGCAGAAGCACCAGAGCCTCCCCGCCAAACTAGAAGACAGGCAAGCAGGAGTCTGCCTAACCCAGATCCTATTATGCAGCAAGTCAAATAGGCACTCTGCAAACCCCCAGACCAGTTTGATAGCCTGGGGTCACACATTACAAGTAGCATCCAGGTGATGGAGGAGGAGCAACAGCTTCATACTGAAAGAATTATTTACCAGGTCATTATGCAGGATAAATTAAAGAAGCTGACAGGCACCTCCACTCTTCACCTAGAGCCTGTAACCCCGTTGCCTCCACTCCCACCTGCAGGTCCTCTACTCCTGTCACCTCCACTTCCTCCACAGCGCCATCCTATCATGGTCACCCACCACCAACCTACCTGGCCACAAAACGAATGGGGCCATTCCCATCCATTCCTACACCCCCTCCCACTTTTACAATAGGCCCAAGAGGACCTAATCCTCCACATCCACCTCTTCAGAGGTTTTATATAGTGCCATGTTGACTGAGGGGGATGAGAATCCCGAATTTTATAAAATTGGATGATGTGGATTGACTGTATAAGCCAGTTTTTCCTCTCCCAATACCTGCTGCATGGTATGGGGTGTGGATTATGCAGATTGGGCAGAGCCACTAAAACGCATGGTACAAGGGCAGATTGTTGTTTGCCGGGGCCTCAATCTGCACTTGCGCCATGTGCTTCTTGGCCTGTTCAATCCGTCATCTGACACACCATTTACCATGCAGCCGGCTAGGTATGGGGCGACGAAAAACTGGCTAATATGTTGTGTTAATAAACAAACCATGTTGGCTTGATTAAACATTGTTTATATTTTACTACATTGATTACAACCATTTTAATCTACATCACCATGTACCAATTATTATTCTATCTTATTTCACTCCATGGTATCTTCTCTAAAGCTATTACATCCTTCACTCTCCCTGCAACTCAACCCACTGTACACATTGCAGCCTCAATAGTCTACTCCCCTCTTATGAATACACATGAGCTATTTACTTATCTTCATAAGTTGACAACAACATCCACAACCTGTCACCATAAAAAACTTTCAGACAAAACCAACAACTGTATTGATAAATCTCTCCTTCTACTTCTTTTAGCTGGTGACATATTATCAAATCCAGGCCCTACCCACATGCACCACTCACAATGCAATATAAATCCAGCAAACCTCAGACACCTCACATGCCTCCCAAACACTAAAATGTGCCTTCTGGAATGCACGCTCTGTCTGCAAGAAATTAACATCCATCCAAGACCTCTTTATTTCAAATAACCACAAACTCTTGGCAATAACAGAAACATGGCTCACACAGTCAGACACTGCCTCCCCTGCAGCACTCTCACACAGTGGCCTACACTTCACCCACACCTCAAGGCCTGGCAATAGTAAAAGATATGGAGTAGGAATATTACTGTCCCAATCTTTTACATACACATCTCCTACAGGTACCATCACTCACATTTACATAATTTGAAGTACATTCTATTAGGACTTTCACCCCTTTCTCTCTGCCCATTGCGAATATATATATCTATCACCACCTGGACCACCCAATCAATTTTTGGAACTTTTTTCTGCATGTATCCCTCACTTCCTATTCTCTGACATCTCCACCATCATCATGGGTGATTCCAATATCCCAATTTACAGTCCACAATTTCCTCATGCCTCCAAACTTCTCACCGTAACCTCCTCTCTTGGTCCCTCCCAATGGACTGACTCCTCCACTGCCTTGATCTAGTATTCAAAAGACTAGGCTCAGTTTCTGAATTCACGAATTCTCCTTTCCCTCTCTCAGATCATAACCTTATCACTTGCACAGTCTCCTCCATTACATAAACCTCAATGTCAATCAAATCAACCAAGCCTAGTCAAACCCGCAGAGATATTAATGCTATTAATAGTCAACAACTAGCCACTTTTCTGCACTTCTACTGAGACTGCTGTATTACACCTAAACCAGACCCTAGAACTAGCCCTTGATGAAGTGCTCCAGCTACCCATCACACTCCACATAGACTTAGACATTAACCATGGCATTCCAAATTGGCAAGACACCTACAAAAACTATCATGCAAAGTAGAACGTCAGTGGCATAAAGTTAGTACTCCAAGTAACTTCCTCACATACTGTAAGACTATCTACCACTCTTATCATAATGCACTAGTTACTACCAAACAAACATATTTCCAAACTGTCATTTCCGCCAAAGCCGCTAACCCCAATTGACTTTTTAATTCATTTAAATCACTTCTTGCCCCTCTCTCACCCAACCCACCTGCTGCTATCAGTGCACAAGATATTGCTTCCTATTTTAAGGATAAGATTGATAATATCCAAAATGAAATAGTGGGCCAGTGAACTGCTCAATTCCCTACCTGAACCCGCTGGCACATTCTTTTCATTTGACCCCACTAATGAAGATGAAGTATCTACACTCTTCTCATCCTCCTACTCTACTACCTCTCCTCTTGATCCTATGCCCTCACAAATCAGTAAAGCTATGTCTCCTGTACTCATCCCACCCTTAACTAAAATCTTTAATCTCTCCTTCTCTACTGGTATCTTTCCATCACTGTTCAAGCATGCAGTGATCACTCCCATTTTGAAAAAACTAAATTCTGACCTTAACTATCTCTCAAATTACTGTCCTATCACCCAGCTCCCTTGCCCCTCCAAGCTACTGGAGAGACTTGCCTACACTCGCCTCACACACTTTCTTAACACCCACAACTTATTGGACCGACTTCAGTCAGGTTTTTGTTCCCAACACTCCACAGATTCAGCACTGACTAAGGTAGTAATGATCTGGTGACTGCCAAGGCTAAAAGACATTACTCACTTCTAATTCTTCTAGATCTCTCTGCTGCCTTTGACATGGTTGACCACTCCCTTTTCATAGAAACACTGCAATCCCTAGGTCTTCAAGACACCGCTCCTTCTTGGTTCTCATCCTACCTATCTACTTGCTCTTTAACTGTTCAATTTTCTGTTTCTATCTCCACTTCGCTACCTCTATCAGTTGGACTACCGCAAGGCTCAGTCTTAGGTCCTCTGTTTTTCTCAATCTATACCACTTCTCTTGGCAAACTAATCAGCTCTTTTGGTTTCCAGTATCATCTGTATGCGGATGATACTGAAATCTACCTATATTCCCCGATTAGTCACAGTCTGTGCTGATCCATGTAACTGAATGACCCTCTGCCATTTCATCTTGGATGGCATCTCGCCACCTCAAACTTAATATATCCAAAACAGAATTAATTATATTTCCAATGACCAATAGTAGTTACCAACCTGATATCTCTATCACTGTTGACAACTCGACAATCAACCCCACCTCACAAGCCCATTGCCTAGGTGTCATCCTTGACTCTAAACTGTCCTTTGTTCCCCACATTCAATCTGTCTCTAAATCCTGTTACATACATCTAAAAAACAGCCAAATCTCAACCATATCTTACACAAGACACTGCAAAAACTCTAATCTATGCACTCATTATCTCCTGCATAGACTATTGCAATAGTCTCCTTACTGGTCTTCCCAAAAACAAACTCTTGCTGCTACAATCCATTATGAATGCAGCTGCAAGGCTGGTCTTTCTTGCCAAACATTCACTGTCTGCTGATCCACTCTGACAGTCCCTCCACTGGCTACCAGTCTTCTGCCGTATTCAATATAAAATACTTACTCACACATAAATCTATTAACCAAACCACACCAACATACATCTTTTCACTCATCTCAAAATATCTCCCAACCCGACCTCTCCACTCAGGACAAGATCTGCGTCTCTCATCCCCATGCATTACTTGCTCCCATTCACAGTTACTGGACTTTTTTCAGGCTGCACCCACCCTGTGGAATCCCCTTCTATGCACAATAAGACTTTCCGCTAGTCTCCATACATTCGAGCATTCCCTGAAAACTCGTGAAAACTCACTTCTTCAGACAAGCTTATCAGATTCCAGAATTTCCCACATAACCTTCATAGCTTCCATATCCAATTATATCACCTCTTAGGGGTAAATTTACTAAAGTGAGAGTTTTCAGAAGTGAGTTTTAAAAGTGATGTTGCCCATAGCATCAAGAAAATTTATCGTATCTACAATTTAGCTCCAGTAAATTATTTTTATATTTAAACATTGCAAAATTTTCATTTGTAGTTAAGGAGAAATATTGAAGCTATAAATATTATTTACCCCAATACATTTTTATAGACTCAGTGATTATTGAAAATATATATACTAGAAACATGAATGGATGCTATAAATAAAAAAATGTAGATACCATGGTACATTTGCAAAAGTGCAATAACGCAGGTTAATAACATTGGACTACCGCTGCAGGATGGGGGTAACGTGGGGGCTATAAAGGTTGCATCTTTTGATGCGAGGAGCTGACTGGATCAAATTCATAGCAAATTGCAGGCTAGGCAGATTTATTCACCTTGGACTACACTTATACATACTTTAACATTTTATTTAAATTAGCTTCAATAGGTGGAGAATGTAGATATATGATGATATTCTTGCTTTAGCAGTAGTCTGCATGTAACATAGACAGCCCCATTATTCTATCATTCTAATGATTTATTTAAGACATCATTTACATTCATAATACATCATCATGTTGACATTTACAATGTCGACACCACAATGTCAGCAGTTATGACGTTGAGATTGTTGAAGTTGTACATTTGCAGAATGTGAAATGCAGACAAAAGGAGTATATATTTGCTTCCTTCTACATTTTCTCAGAATGCCAACAGTTAGGTGATCACTACAGAAGTAGAGGCATAGGGTTACTTTGTGAAAGTAGGGGGCTAAAGTTAGGGTTAGAATTAGGGGTTAGCATTATTTACCGCTGTTACCACAAATGACCACAAGATCACACAATAAACTGCTCCTAAATGAAGCACACAGTGCACCTTTAAAAAGAGGACACAATGATAATGGCATTTTTTTTATTTATTCACAGTACCCATGGCTTAAACACCATGCTCCCCCTGTTTTCTGCTGTAGAACTACAGGTCTCAGCATGCTAGTACCTCTTATTATGTTTGAGATTAGGATGTGCAGCTCCCCCTTGTTTTTCCTTTGAACACAATGCTCCCTGTGGCCCTGATTCAGAGCTGGACGCTCTTTCAGAGTGCTTGCTCTGAATCAGGGTGGCATTTTTTTTATGTGAGCCGGCCTCCTGGCC
Source organism: Taudactylus pleione (assembly GCA_031769625.1). Classification (NCBI taxonomy): domain Eukaryota; kingdom Metazoa; phylum Chordata; class Amphibia; order Anura; family Myobatrachidae; genus Taudactylus; species Taudactylus pleione. Next base: position 29,312,639 of record JAUIMM010000092.1, on the reverse strand, counting down.
GCTCACTAAGCTGTGGGTGACCACCCACAGATTTGCAAGGGGCCAGGTGATGGTCGTGATGGTCGTGACCATCGGGCTTGCGACGAGACCCTTGTGGAAGGGTCTCATCCATCGCAAGCCCCAGTGAGCTTCCGGCTCTAACAGAGCCGGAAGCTCATAACTGAGGCCACCCCCAAACGGCAGGCATTCCTTCGGGAATGCCTCCGTTTAGCCAGCCAATCCCCCTGCCCGCCTCAAAAATGGGGCGAGCTGTCAATCAAAATTGACAGCCGCCCCCATTTGGTTCAAGACCCATAGCGACGGAGCACCCGTCGCTGGCTGGGTCTCGTGCATGCACATGCCAGAGCCAGCTCCAGTGTGCGCATGCAAAGTGAGGGACCATCGACCCGCTTGCTAGCACTGTGCACTCGCGAGTGGGTCTGAATCAGGCCCTAAGTCCCTAATGCATTTTATAAATGAATGATAGACACAGTGACCCTGCCTTTACTGGTTTTAGGTACACACTGTCTGCACTGTTGCTGCTGCTGCTAAGTAGCCACTAACCACGTTTTTTTTTTTACCATCTTTTTTTTTTTACGTTTCAGGAAGTCCTGCCTGCCCATACCTTTTCCATTGGATCTCGTCAAATGGTGCCTGAATACAAGAGAGTGACTTTTATGCAATTCAAAACATGTGAGATCTGATGCCAGGAAGATGACTATTTGCTTTGTTTTGGGATCCAAGCCCGACGGAGATAACTGAGTCGGACTTGGATTCCGTCGGATAGCTGAAATTCAGGTGGGTCCGGTTTCAAGGTAACCAAACCCACTTATCTCTAATTCAGGCTTGCCTACCCTCCCGATTTGTTTGGTAGCCTCCCAAATATCTGGTGCCACTCCCGACCCCCCAGAAAGGCAGGCAAGCTTCCCGGCTGCAGTCTGCCCCCCGGACTGCTACTAGAAACCCCCACAGCGGGGGGGCCAGGTGACGTGATTTGTGCTGAATCGCATCATCGTGGCTCCGCCCCCTGCTTCACAATGCTTTTATTTTCGGCATTGTGAAGAGGGGGCGGGGCCACAATGATGCAATCGTGTGGTCACGCCCCTGGCCCCGCCCCCCAAAATGACATCATAGCCCGGCCATGCCCCCCGCTGTATGCAGGTATTCAGCTCCCTCCTTCCAAGAGGGAGCTGAGTGTCGCAAGTATGCTCTAATTGCATTGTTTCATGACCAGTGGACCGGCTAAGGTCATGCTGAAATAAATGTAAGTATATATTTTTATGTCTTTGTTTACCGTAATTTTTGTTTACATTTTTAACACAACTTTTTTAAGTCTAACATACCCTTAAAACAGTTACTGTATTTACATTGTTTTATGAGAAATAAAATATTTGAGTTTTTTTTATCAAATTTTAAAACCCTATACAATATCATGCTTTACACATAAGAGTCACACAGTAGGCTCATATACACCTATGCACAAATATGTGCTTTGCAACCAATAACACCTATTGAATACACTGTATGGAAGCTAATAGCAAAAACAGAAATTAAACCATAAATCAGTACAATTCGGTATGTTATGATGAATCCCATACACTAGGTCATACAGCCTTTTGTTCTTTATCATGTAATCTAATTCTGCATTTTGCATTACTTACTACTGAATAAGATATTGGGTTCATGGCCAGAATGTTTTTCCATATTATTCTGCAGTTTATCATTGCTGCAATTTTGTAATATTTATTCATTACTGCTTTATTTACAGTGCTTCCCTGGTGAATAGTAATGAGAAGAATGCTACCATGGCAACATAGCAACCAAAAGGGCAAATCAAGAAGTGAGAAATTAACTTTCCACAGTATAGCATCCCAAGGTCTGTGATCTGGCCCTATGTCTCCAGGCTGTAATATAACTACAGAAAATGCCAAATATCTCTGTCCTTGTACTTTAAACTCAAAGTTTTGACCTTTCACGTGACAGCAGCCCTTATTAATGTCCCAACTTCATAGGTATGTTCCAGCAATGACTAAACAAATTGCAAGGTAAGCTCAATAGGATTCTGTGGATATAAAAGCAAAATTGGTTTCTTGTCAGAAGACCTCATTGACCGGAAGGAAGTCATTAGTTTTATTACAGGAGAATTAGGAGAACCAAGACAGAGGATTTCATCATAACCATGTCCACATGTTGTCCACCTGAATACTGTAATAAGCAATTGGCTGATCGGAGAGCAACAAGCGCATCAATGCTGGTAGTACTATTCTTACTATATTGTACATGTGCAGCATGACAATCTTTCTGATTTTTCCTACACCAGCAGTAAAGAACACAACTTCACCATAGTGACCGTGGTGCAGAAGCAAACATCCAGGAGATGATATGGCTGTATATTGTTCATGAAGAGTCTTCCAGAAGAATTTGAGAAGTGCTTTTAGACATTCCCTTTGCACTTATAATAGGGATGTGCACTGACTGGTTTTGGTTTTGGATCTGTATCTCCTTCGAGGTTTTGGATCTGGATTTGGTTTTGCAAAACCAACCTTGTGTGTTTTTTGGATCTGTATTTTCTTTCAAAAATTGATAAAAACTGCTAAATTCACATAATTTGGCCTTTTTTGTTCCTATAGTATTATTAACTTCAATAACATTAATTTCCACTGATTTCCAGTCAAATTTGACGATCTCACAGGTCACAATATTGTTTTCAACCAGTTTAGGCCCAAAACTTGCACCATGCTAGTTGGCTGACTAAGCTAAGCGGCAACAGTGGGCGACACAAACATGTGGCAGTTCAACCCCCAACTTAGCACATAAGGAAACATATGTTTTCATTAATCAAGAGGCCTGGGGGAGATCGAGTATGTATGTAGTTAAAGGCAGGGAAAGGAAGGCTTGATTCATAGTAAATGTAATAATTTTTTTTTATTCTGAAGTAAATTTATGAGAGAGGACGGGAGAGCATGGGTGAACAATATGTCCCATGTTTTGCCCACAAAATAAACATGGTGGTTCAGAATATTTTTTAAACCTAAAGGGGCATGCAGGAAAGGCTGTCTGTAGCCATAAACATTTCTGGACATTTTCAGCATTCAGCAACCACATGTCAAAGATTGCAGCAGCTGTGGCAGTTCAACTTCCAACATGGCGCATCAAGAAACAAATGTTTTTATTATTCAAAAGGTCTGAGGGAGTTGGAGTATGTATTTAGTTGAAGGCAGGGAAAGGAAGGATTGATTAATAGTACATTTTATTTCATTATTTTATTCCAAATCAAATTTATGAGGGAGGAGGGGAGGCATTCACAAGAAATATTTTTCTCATGAACATCAGTCCTTGCCCCATTGGAGCTTCTCAATGGATACAAATTTTTTTTTAAGAATCCAAGGGGCATGAAGGAGATGGTGTATGTTGCAGCATACAAAAGGGAAGCTCTGAAGAGGAAAGAGGCAGAGGGATTTTTAAAGTTTGGTACTAAACATCTTTTATCATTGTGCTTCTAGGATTATGCATGGGAAGGCTTGGAGGGGAGGAGGGAGAACATATCCAGATACCATCACAAAATAGACTCTCCATTTGGTGTTTGAGTTGCATCTGACCAAACATGGCTGTTATGATCAAGGAAATCCAAGCCAATCAGGTTGGTATCTAAAAATCAAGGTTGAAAAATGGTAAAAGAATATTCTGCAAATATGCCTATTGTGATTTTAGTTGAAATAAATACAGTATGAAACAAAAAAAGGGAAGCCTCAGAGCAGTGGCACAAAAGCACGGCAGATTAAAAAAAATATAGGACATATATGGAACATTTGCCACACAGCAGTGGCAGACAGAATGGCAGTTTAATAAACTATGAAATTAAAAATGTCATGCAGCAATGCTCCAAACAGCACATAATGCAAAGAAAATAGGTACGTGATGGAATTGTCCTTGGGCCCTTCCACTCACCCTTATTTTGTATTTAGTAAACAGGAGATGCACAGTTTAACAAACCAATCACTTCAGCAACAGAGACTGCCAATTGTGGCTGAAGCGATTGGTTTATTTGGGACCCCACAAAACAAGTTACCAATGGTCAGCTGACATTTCTGGCAATGATCTCTCCATGCACAAACTGGCTTTACAGAGGCAAGATGTTCGCGCTATCATCATCTGATTCCTCACCCTCATCAGTGTGTACATCATCTTCACAAAATATTAATTTGTCCCCGCTGGAATCCACCATTACAGCCTTAGGTGCCTCTGTAATTTGTGGATGTAATTAGCGGTTAAGGTCTTCCTCATGAAATTTATAGTTCATTTTGATGAACATGATCTTTTCCATATTTTGAGAAAGTAGCCTCCTACGTCGATCGCTGACAAGGTTCTTGGCTCTTCTGAAATCTTTTTCTGAGTACACACTGGAGGGTGGGTAGCTCAAGTAAAGCAAAGCCAGTTTGTGCAAGGGCCTCCAAATTGCCTTTTTTTCCTGCCAGTAGTGAAATGAACAGTCTAACATGCCTAGTTGGATGCTATCATTAAAATAGTCCTCAACCATTCTTTGAATGGTGACTGTATTAGATGGAGTCATGGTAGAGGTTGCATTAATCATTAATTGTAGGCAATTCTTTTAGCCCCGGCCAGATGTCAAAACGTCATTGTGTTGACTCACCTGCATCACCAGTGGGTCTTTTCTTGGGAAAGTTTAATTTGATCCTGGCAGCAGCACTTGCTGGAGAAACTGAAGTTGTTGCACATGCCGCTTGAGCTGACAATTTGCTTATCAACAGCTCTTTGCATCTCTTCAGATCTGTGTCCACTGGGAAGAAAGACATAATGTATGACTTAAACATAGAATACAGCACGGTCACCAAAATGTATTGATTCAATGGTAAGATCCTGACAACCCATGGATCCAGGTGTAGCGAATAAAGGACTGGATCTACAAGTCTGACATACTTAGCAGAATTGCTTTATTTCAGCTCCTCTTTCCGTTTATCAAGCTGCTTTTCCAACAGTCTAAATAGGGGAATTACCTGACTCAAGCTGGCAGTATCTGAACTCTCTTCACAGGTGACTACTTTGAAGGGTTTCAACACAGAAAGTATTTTCAACTGAGCTTGAATAAGGTATATCCTTCTCCTCTGCCTATGTCATAGTTCATTGTGAAGCTTTGGATGAATTTTTGCATGAAGCATATAAAGGGTGAAGTTCCACCTTGTAAATACCTTTTGCTTCAGCTGGTGACATGGCAAATTCAAAATATCTTGCAGGTGCTGCAATCTTCTACATGCACCTGCTGAATGGCAAAAAGGACCAGAAATTTTGTGGACCACAGAGTGCATCTCCGGCATGGCCCTGTCATTTTTTTTAGAAATCTTGCACCACCAAGTTGATTGTGTGAGCAAAACATGGGATGTGTTGGAATTCACCCTGCAGTAACGCTCTCACAATATTTATGGCTTTATCTGAAATCACAAATCCAGAGGAGAGTGGTGTAAGACATTTTGCAATGACTTCCCTGAGTTTTTCTAATAGGTTGTCAGCAGTATGCCTCTTAATGAAACTGGTGATACACAGAGTAGCCTGCCTTTGAGTAAACTTATGTTTTCTTAGATGCTGCTGCTGCTGTTGGTGTCACAGAATGCAAAACACCCACCCAGTAGGCTGTTACAGTCATGTAATCTTGCATTTGTCCTGTTCCACTTATCCACAGATCAGTGGTTAAGTGGACAGTGTGTACAACAACATTTTGTACAGGCTGGAAATTGTTTTTCTAGTGAAATGGAACCTAGATGGGATTTGGTAATGGGGACACTGGACCTCAATTAACTGTCTAAAAACCACTGAACTGATGGCAAATATAGGACGCACATCTAATACTAGCATAAATCTTATGGCATCAATGATCCGCTGTGCAACTGGTTGACTGCTTCCATACTTGCTCCTCATTACAAAGGATTGTTTAACAGTCAATTATTTTTTAAACTATTCCCAGCAGCAGACTTAGCGCTCAAGGATTCTTCTAAAGAATCCAGGATAGGGGAAGACTGAGTTAGCCTTATCAAATTGGATGCAGGACTACTTCTGATCATGATTGAGAATATTGTTGATAAGGTGTTGGTGGTGAAAATGCCAGGTGCTTGGATCTAGCAGAGAGAAGGGAGCTAGCTGATGCTGGACTGCTTTTTGTTACTTTTTTAGTCAAAATTCCTGAATTTTGCAAACACTTTTGATGAATGCGCTGTAGATGACATAACAGGGAGGAGGTTCCTACCTCTACTTACTCTGGCATGACAACGGCTATCAATGGATTGACAATTGTTGTCCGGATTTGGGCAGAATTGATTCCACACATAAGAAGTGGATTTTTTTGTTTTATGTCCAGGCATGACAAAGGTCTTTTCCTTATCATGGGCAACAACTGTTTCCACTGGGGCCTGATTTACACAAACAACATCCTCATCAACAAAATCCTCATCATCAGCATCCTCATCATCAACATCCATATAAATGTCAGCTACATAAATTTCCTACTCAATCTGGTGCACTTCCATATAAGCATCCTCAATTTCTATGTCAGCATATTGACTTGTGCTGCTCATCCCCACATTTGCAAATGAGGCATAAGTGGTGGAAGGAGGCTCCTTTTTGAGTACAGTTTTGGAAAGGTCAGGCTCACACAGGGCACCTGCCGACACACTTAGACTCTCCTCAGGGATTTGTGACATTTTGGTTTCTGTGCCTTAACAATTTTCATTTTTGCGAAACATCTACAGGGAGAAGGGCTTACATCATCATAAGAGGCAGATCTACCAGTCATAAATAAAGGCCAAGGCCAAAGCCTTTCCTTGCCACTTTGTATGATGAAAGACATATTCCCAATTTTATGTCTTTCTGCAGCTAACTTTTACTTTGATGTTTTTTTCTTTACCACTGTAAAAGATTGATTCTTTGATTTTAGATGCCCTGACTTAAACCCTGTATGCCCTTGGGCATCGGCTTTATTAGATGATGTAGATGGACTAGTTTTGTTTTGACTGGTGGACCTGGCAGTAGCTCCAGCACTAGGATGTGGTTCCTGCTCTCCTGTCAACTTATTGTTCTCCATATCAACAAACACAAATGAAGTGGGGTACAGCACACATGTAAATTTTTACCAATTTTAAATATTACACTGTGGTATCAATGACCTACAGTGTTGCAATATTTTTTATGAATAAGAAATGAATAACACACTGTGATACCACTTACAGTGTCCCAAGATTTTTAATGAATTAGAAAAGAATAACACACTGCACTACCACTTACAAGTTCACAATATTTTTTTTGAATAAATAAAGAATAACACACTGCACTAGCACTTACAGTGTCACAATATTTATTATGAGTAAAACACTGCGCTACCACTTGTGTCACAAATTTTTTTATGAATAAAAAAAGAAAAAACATCCTGTGCTACCCCTTACAGTGTCACAATATTTTTCATGAGTGAAACACTGCGCTACCGCTTACAGTGTCACAATAAATGTTATGAATAAGAAAATAGTAACACACTGCACTAGTACTTACAGTGTCACAATATTTTTTATGAGTAAAACACTGCTCTGCCACTTACAGTGTCAAAAAAATGTTTATGAATAAAAAAAGAAAAACACCCTGCGCTACCCCTTACAGTGTCACAATATTTTTCATGAGTAAATAACTGTGCTACCTCTTACAGTGTCACAATAAATGTTATGAATAAGAAAATAATAACACACTGTGCTACCACTTACAGTGTCCCATATTTTTTATGAATAAGAATAACACACTGCGCTACCACTTATAGTTTCGCAATATGTGGATGATGTCTGACTGGCAGTGTCACCGAACAATCATTTTTTTTTTCACTGGGGAAGAGCATCCCTGGATGAGGCAGCTGCCCCTTTATGATCAACACAGCACCCCTTTATGGACAACAAAGCACCCCTGTGGGGTGCGGACGGACCACTGCAGAGTCACAATTATGTGGATGATAAACTCTGGTCTTACCGGCAGTGTCACCCAACAATAATAGTGTAGCTAGTACACACAAAAAATGAAAAAACAAAATATTATTTTTGTGGAGTGATAATTAATTATTATTAATTTAAATTATTTTTACACTGAGGAAGAGCACCCCTAGATTGACAGAGCACCCCCCCTTGACAACACAGCACCACTTTATGAACTGAAGCCCTAGCCCCTTGTTGGACAGGACAACACAGCAGCACTCCTTTATGGATAACACAGCAGCAGCCCTTAATGTACTGCAACCCCAGCCTCTTTATTGACAAGACAACAATGACACAGCAGAACACCTTTATGTACCGATTACTAAAGCCCCCTTTATGTACTGCATCCCCAGCCCCTTTATGGACAACACAGCAGCAGCCCTTTATGTACTGCAGCCCCAGCCCCTTGATTGACAAAACAACAGTGACACAGCAGCACACCTTTATGTACTGATTACTGAAGTCTCCCTTTATGTACTACAGCCACAGACCCTTTATGGACAACACAGCAGCAGCCAGCAGCCTCAGCCCCCGACAGGACAACACAGTGATACAGCAGCACGTGCACAGACAGAGCACTTATGTTCTGTACACTCTCCACAGCCGAATGAAAATGGCACGAATCACTGTGACCTTTATAGAATCTAAAACTGCGAGAATCTGACAGCAGGAGGATGATGTTTTTCCTTGTTTTTAGATCCGAGTTAGGCGGAAAAACCAAACCTGGACTCAGATCTCGGCTCGTATCGCAAAGATCGGATGGGTCCGATTCTCAGAGAACCAGACCTGCTCATCTCTTATAACTAGTAAAAAATTATAATTTCTGTAACTGAGTAGGAAACACAAACTAGATTTTTTTTGCTATAAATTCCCTATGAAGTTTACAAACTGTAGAGTGGACAATTAAAATAAACAGGGAATGCTAATGAAAATGTATGCATTGTCATGGGATTTGGTTACATTTACTGTGTTATATACAGTATCGAGCAACAGGATGGCTCAGCATGCTTTACGAAGGTAAAGTACATAATATTCAATTGACATTTCTTTCAATACGTATATGGACTTCTTTTTTGATTTTATAATGTAAGAATTCCATGACTATTTTTATTATTTATTATTTTGATAAAGCACTATTACACAACATAAATTAAAACCAATGTAAAACAATTCAGTTAAAAATATCAATTCTAAGTACTACTAATATGACACAAATGTAATGTAATACATTGTCAATGACTAAGTCATTTGGTGGTCTTCCAACTTCTTTTGATAGATAGTAGGTAATACAGTTAGAGTGGGATGTATCATGCCTTGGAGAGTGATAAAGTGGCAAAGTTGCCCAAAACAACCAATCAGCTTCTGTCATTTCACAGACTGTGCTAGATAAGTGACAGAAGCTGATTGGTTGCTTTGGGCAACTTCTCTTTATATCTCTCCAATGTTTGATGCATCTCCCCCTTAGGGTTTTATTTATTAATATGGGTTTAGGTGCAGAACAGTGCATTACTGGGAACACTGGCAAAGTTTTGGAAGAGGTCTGCTGATGCTGCACTAGCTTCCCATGCCTACTGCTGTGCTGTGGATAGAGCAGAGCGAGGGTTTCTTCAGAACGGGAAGTAGGCAGTATGCCAGTAGATGGGATGCTGATGTTCAAAATACCAGCACTGGTATCCCGACAGCAGTTGGGATCCAGGCTCTAGAATCCCAATTGCTGGCATCCCAAAGGGTAATATCAGGGGATACAGGGTGGGCTAGGGTTAGACACTAAGGGGAGACTTAGGTTTTGGGTGTGGGGAGGTAAGGTTTAGGCACTGGGTGGGAGGTTATGTTCAGGCATCGGGGGAAGAGAGGGTTAGGGGTAAGGGTTAGCATTAGGGTACTTACCTAATGACATCAGGATTCTGACTGTCAGGATGTCACTATCAGTATCCCTACCACTGGAATCCCTTATGTAACCCCTTTTGAGCACGTGCTGTTCAGAATATGACAGCAGCTCCCATGGGAGGTTTATGAGGGCCTTGAAAGGAATGGGGCTGCCATTCATTAATAGGACACTCTTATCAGCAGGCCCTGGAGTGTATGTAGTACCACCTGCAGCCACAGTGGATTCAACACTGGGGCAACAGAACATTTTGGTAACTGTAACATTTACATATAAATAAGAAAACTAGTTCAGATTATTGTAAAATGTAGTATAATGTGTCTATTGCTTATAAACGCCTTTGAGCACACATGGGATTGTGCTAAGGGAATACATCTGTGGATGCTCACACATGAGTACTCATCATTACTGCACAGTAGAGCATGCGCTGCATTTGCTAGATAGCAGTACTGCAGAGTTAGGGAGTGTGGTTTATAGTATGTATTGTAATTGAAAACTATTTTTTAGTATGCATGAGGAATTAATTTGTTATTTTAAGTTTTGCAAAACCCTTACTTAGTATATTGTCAGTAAAGTTCATAATGAGAACTGAAATATCAAACAAAGAAGTGTATAAATTACTCATCACACCTGGTAATGCACATTTACGAGCTCAGTGATGCAAAGAATGTGGTCAATGTACTAAACAGCAGTGGCAAAAGGTTATATGATCAATTAAATCGACATTTACCATGTTATTGAAAAATTGAAAACTGCACATAATGCAGCAACCTAATGGACTCCACACCCCTCAGTGTTTGTTTCCAAAAAGGTCTATTTCTCTGTCATGGTTTATGTACTGTAACTGCAAGGTTAAGGTTAATCTCTACTAAATGGTAATGAGTGATCATCACCTCATGTTCCACCATTTCTTTTATTTTTGGGAAGGTAGTCAGAGGGCACCTCCTCACCGGTCACCTATGTGGTGATTTTTGATCACTGAGTTCCATAATATCTGGTTCCTTAGACATTCCCACCATATATAATCACGGAAACAGGGTGAGCGGCTGCTCTTCCAACAAGAATTAGTCAGGCCTGAGTACATTTTATGTATAGGACACTTGGACATTTATACCATTCTATAAAAAAATGATAGTAGTAATTATAGTAGGTTTCTATAATCATGAATGCATTTTGAGAGAAAACATGCATGCATTTGTAAATGATCTAACCCCACTGCATGGATGATACAGTATGGTGCGACCTACAGTACATTTACTATGAATTGTGTTTATTCAAGTTTGCAATCTCAGGTGAATTTAGGCATTATTTTCAACTTACAAATTTACTAAAGACAAACTCGAGTGAGTTTGGGAGAGATTTCTCTATATCCACTGAAAAACTCGGATGTCCCATTAATGTAAAAATTTTTTAAAAAAATCCTTAGGACACCCCAAAAAAGGTACTTTCATTTTGGGGGTGAAAAAAAATGTTGGGGAACAAACTTACAAACTAGCAAAATAGCCTCGGGGGGGGGGTCCCCATGTATGTGGCAGGTGTTTTCTAGAATGCAGGTGGTTGCGGCAGGTGGATTTTTGAAGAATTTTTAAAAATCAATTAGGGACTTAAAAATATGCTTGCACCCATTTTCATGTACCCCAAATTTGATGGGACTAGTAATTCCCCCCCCCCAAAGAAGATAAATGCTATTCTTCACCACTTCTTCACAGGCTTATTTATGCACCTGTCGCAGCTATTTAAAAACCTGATTACCTTCAGCAGGCCAATTTGGGGGTACCCATAGTGATCCCCTATGTCAGACCATCTTTTGGGGGGTGACAGGCTGATTTCCCCTAAAGTGACAGGATTTTACTATACTTACCTTTCCGCTGGTCCCGTTTTTGCCGGATCCTGATTGAATACCCGGATAGCAGACACGTGCCCGATACTTTATCCCAGGAAAAAACGGCGATGATGGCAAAAAGTCTGACCTCTGACTTTTCGCCTCAGATTGAATATGGCCCTTAGAATGAAAGGATGATTGTACTATATACTGTAGGTATATTCAATTTCTAGAGAAGAAGCAGTTTCACTGGAATGAGTGCTTTGGCCATTAGTCGCCTCTAATAGTGAAAATTGGTGACTGCATGAAGTGTCCATAGGACTTGTTAGGAGCCGCGGTGGTCAGCACGGATTTCACTTCCTCCTCAGGTCCCGATGGTTGCTAGGAGGTCTGAACGCCAGCATCAGTAGCCGCTTTGCATGCTGGTCCCTGTTATTGCTAGGAGATCGGGACACCAGTGTATGTGATAAGAGGCTGCACAGGAATGTCGCAGCTGGTGTTTAATTGCTGAGATACTCAGTAGTTGTTCTCCTATGTGCAACATCACACCTGTAACCTATTTCACTTGCAGGGTATTTTTCCTAATTGATGTTTGGTCTGTGTGTGTGTGTTAAAAGGCAGTCAGGCTTTCACATCCTAGTCAGTTATATCTACATGCCTTGGTGGAAACTAGCGGGTCTGAATAACCAGTGAATACTCTGTCCTGCTGGTATCCTGTATCATTGTCTGCTATCCAGTTTGATCTATGGTCTCCTGTTACCTGAACCACCTATTGTTAAGTATCACCCTATTTAATATTGGAAAGTGTCAATTGTTTGCAGTTACCATGATCAAGCTACCTGTTGTTATACAGCTCCTGCTGTTTTTGTATAAAACCACACATGTAATTGTACAGTTTTATTGTACTCGCATATTGTATTCTGTGATCCAGCATTAACTCTGTGATCACCTGATTATTGCATAAACCACTACTAGCCTGAGTTTAAGACCTGCGGCATCTCAGAACAAGTGAGAGCATCCCTCTCAATGGGATGAGGGTGGTTGTTATAGGCAAGAGATCTCTAAAGTGTGTTTCTAGAGGTTTTATGCAATTGTGTTAGGTGTATCATAACAGTAATGTATAAGCTGGCTATCAATGTTCTGTGATATATTAATTCAACAGTGTGGAGCCTATAGTTCAATTTAGTGGCTGACGATATGATCAGGAGGCTCTGTGGCATAGAGCTGTCTAGTAAGTGGAGACCTGATACAGTCTAATGAGATTAAAGGCCTGGTATAGAATTGCATGCAATACTGATGTTTGCATACTATAGTTGAGCGATTTTTTTTAAACTGCACATTAACCAAAATTCCTAAAACCTCCTACTGCACATGTGTTATACAAAGTGTAAAGTATGCACAAAGGTGCTGTTGCAATCAAGATGCATGGTATCAGAAATGATGTAGAAGAGTAAAGACAGTTCCTGGACGGTGACTGGGAGGTTGCTAGAAATGCATACAAAAATGGTTCGTTCAGTGGGTTTGTTATGGAAATGTTGTGGACATTTCAATTAAAGTGGCTGCATACACAAACACTCAGCTGCCGGCATAGGAGGACATAGGCCCTCATTCAGAGCCACTCGCTATTTGCGGTCGTTCGTTCTAAAACAAGGGGTGGCTATTCAAATGAACCGTTCGCTGTTTGCGGTCTGTTCACGCCTCTATGTCTGAACGAGCGAACAAAACTTGCGTTCGTTTTTTGAAAAAATACTCCCCCTGGCCGCTCGCATCCTACGTCATGTCCGCTATTTATTAGATTAATCGAGTATATCGACCAGGGTATGAACTGCTCGCTATTCTTGGGGCTGGTGTTTGCTACCTCAATTTTGCGAGCAGTTCTGGCTCTAAAATAACCCAGTGACGTGGTCAACGACGCTGCTGTTTTAAATATGCACACCCATAAAACGCCCGTTTTGACCTTTAAGCACGCCTGCGATCGGATCTCCTCTCCCCGTTTTCAAGCACCTTCCCCTGTTACCACCCACATACGCCTCTTTCTGTCACTCAAATTATCAGGCACTCGCTATTTTGCGAGCACATGAATTTCGGCCGCACTGAGTGGTTCGCGCATGCGTATTACGATCCGTACGCATGCGCAGTTGGGCAAACATCGCTCGGAGCGAACGAGCAGCGACTTGCGTCCGGCTCTGAATCAGGGCCATAGTCAGACAGACTATGGCTTTTGAGACATTTGCATGTTAGATATAGGGAATTTCACATTATTGCATATGTGAAGTAACTGTCTGCAGTGGCTTCACTTGAGTGCACAAATAAGGCCAACATCTCCCCACATAGAGGATTTCTTCTATGATTCAGAGAGTCATCTATATTTATGGTATACAAAATGATTGTGGGGTGTCTTGGAACCGGATGGGGCACACTGTAACAGTTTTACCCTTGACATCTCTCTAAATAAAGAGTTTAATCAGTCCAGACTGTGCTGTGCTGAGTGACGTCATGTGATTTTTCATTTTAGTCACTGAACTGCCAGGGAATTCAACAGTGCTCTCTGTGCTACAGTAGGTATCAGTGCACAGGTTTGACTTTTTACAGCATCCTGTTTCAGTGTGTAAATCCTCCCCATGCAGTTGTCCCTGTTTCTGCACATCCGTTCTACCCCATGGTGCTCCTGTCAGTCATCCACCTGAATCTGAAGAGATTCAGGCCCTGCCACTCATTGCTCACCAAGGCACAAATCCAAGATATCTGATTCATCATGCTGACCCCATTTGCTGGCTTTTATAAGCCTGCACAAGGTTGAGTGATGCAGTCTAATAGAGCATAGGAGTGGAGAAGAGCTCCCGAAGATTAAAGAAGAAAGAAGATGCCAAAGAGTCTGGAAGCCCTGAAAAGTGGTGGCCATTTAGAAAAATCTTAGCCAGGCTGCTTCCCAGGTGAAGATAGAATAGCTGATGCCCAAAGGAAGATGGGTTGGTGGAAAAAGCAGAAGTCAGTGGCCTATGCAAAAGAGCTTAAAAGGCAACTGCTCTCCATAGCCAATGCTCACTATACCACCTTGGATCTGAGACCATAGGTCCATGGCCATTGTCCACTAGACCATCAGATTTCCGAGCCTATGGCTCCATGCCCAGTGCTCACTAGGCCACCAGGGTTCCATGCCCATAGGTCTACAGGCATTGCCGCTCTAGGCCACCTGTAATTGAAACCTAAAGCTCCATATGCACTGCACCACTAGACCACTAGGGAGCCTGACCCCTAATGCCACATGCATGATAGGCCCTATACTTTACAATGATAGTCCCAGGGTTATTACAGGTCAAACCTGTGGGTACCGCCATCATAATATACAAGCAATGTTAAAGATAGGAAATTAGTTCTGACAGCTCCTGGCAGAAACTAATTCTTCTGTTTTGGCCACTGCGTGTGGTTATGTTTTTTCTCTTTATTTTTACAGGTGCCATAGTGAATCTGAAGACGCCTACTTCAGGATAATGAAACCAGGTAAGTATTAAAAAATATGGCTAAAATTAAACTGACTTGTGCCTTTATTTATTAAAATGTTTGTACATTAAACTGTGTGTGTCTTTATTTGTTTTTTTTTTGGCAAACTACAGGTGCTGGGACCTGTAGTTAGTGGTGGTCACTGGGATGATTGATGTACTCTGTTATTTTTATTGGGATGCTCAATGTACTTGTAGCAGTTACTGGGATGCTCAATGTACTCTGTTAGGGTACTTTGATTATCAAGATACACTGTGGCAGTCACAGTGATGCTCAGTGCATTGTAATGTGTGTAGGTCTAATGAACTACTAACCTCATCAATGTTTGTGTTGGGCCCCATCTACAGTTGATTTGGTCCTACCTACATAGGGCCACTTTTAGGGATTATTACAGGTCCACTTTAAGGGGTCAATTTACTAAGCTCTTGATGGAGATAAAGCATACAGAGATAAAGAACCAGCCAACCAGCTCCTAACTGTCATTTTTCAAACACACAAGGGTATTCTTGCTCAGAGCAGGAACAAAAGACAAATTATGCCTATTCTGGTGCACTCTTACGAACAATATTAGATAATATATTGATATTATGAATAAACGTAAAACTTAGCAAAGGGGAAATGGGAATATATGTAATTCAAGTAAGGTTAAGATATTTAACAGTAAAAGTAAGAGAAGGACAGGTGAAGAAGAGAGTTGGAGAGTGAGCACGGTGATCATGAAAGAAAAAGGTTCAGGGAGTAACAAAGAAGCAGTTTAAAGACTAAAAAGAACTGTGCTGGACTCTAGAGCTGAGAGAGACTCAGAGGCAAATTGTTGATCAGAAAGAGGAAGGGGAGTGAGTCCGCACTAGTAGTCAATCTGGTAATTGAGAAAAAAGGAATTTATATACTTAAATTATTATGAAAAAACATATAGGTTTATCCTTAAGAAAATCTTGGACAACTCATGGTTGGTGGTGCAACCACAGGATTTGTATTATAAACATATAAGGGTATTCATGCTCAGAGCAGGAACAAAAGACAAATTATGCCTATTCTGGGGCACTCTTACAAATGATATTAGATAAGATATTGATATGATGAATAAACATAAAACTTAGCATCTAATAAAGAACCTTTAAAAAGAATTCTATTTTGGAGGTAGAATGTACAAAAATAACATTATGGTACAATATATTATATTATATGAAAAACAAAAAAAGTGTGTATATATATATATATATATATATATATATATATACATATGAAACCACTTGGGATAAAATTGGTCAATTAGGTGATCACAAATAAAAATTTTAAAAATCAATCACAGTAATTGGCGAGAGAATTAACCAATTACAAACCAACAATAAATTACTTCACATATCTGATCATTTCTTAACTAATTATGTCAAAAGAGTAAAAATAAGAGTAAAAACAAGGGCGAAAATAAATGTATATTCTGATGTATCACCTCTATCCCTAAATCATAAGCTGAATAATCATAATTAGTTAGGGAGACACACAAAGCACAATAATACGTAGTGGGTGCAGAAACTGATACACAAATTGGTCAATCGGATGGACAGAAAAAGTACATGAAATTCAGAACTAGACAATAATCAAATTCATATATTAATGAATGTCAAGGACGGTCCTTACTAGAAAAGAATGGGGACAAAGACTTGTGTAAAAGTACTGGCAGATAGGTAATACAATAAACCATGGAAGGAAGTGAGACCTGGGATACAATTTTGCATGCTCACTTCTGCTTTGCCTGTCTATATCAAACAGGGCATGAGAGAGTGATTGATACATTAGTCCCAGGGGAAAGAAAGCAATGTTTCTGCTTTCTTGGATGTCAACTATGTCTCTCCCCTGCTACCATAGGGCATAGCAGCAGGGATATACAGAGAAAAGTGTCCAGATGAGAGAGCTTGTTAGAGGGAAAAAAAGAGAAGAGAATTTGCTACATATATCACAATGAGAGCCTGTGGTTAAAAACCAAGAGGCAAACAATCACATTGAAAAAAAAATCTGTTGTATGAAGGTAGAAATATAATACTGCCTATTTCAGCAATAAATAATATCCTTTAGTTGGCAAGAAAAGTTAATTAGTAGTGATATACCTTACACATGTATGTGAGGAGACTGGACATGGGTATGTACTGAAAGAAGCAAGACCTGGGAAACATGAGCATGGGGACTACTCCACTATCCCCCATCTGTATCAAATGGGGCATGAGAGGTGAGAGTGCCGCGTGTGGCAACGGGAAGGAGAAGGATAGTGCTGCCTCAGTTTGAGAAGGCAGGTGTGACTCTCCCCTGTTGCTAGTTGGCATTGCAGGAGGAGTCATATGCTGGGGGACTCAGACAGCAGTGCCACGATGTGAGGGATAGAGAAGTACCTGGGGTCTGTGGTCCAAGAGCTGGAGTGCACGTGTGTGGAGGGTGACATGCAGGGCCGTTTCTAGGGGCAGGCGACCCGTGCAATCGCACGGGGTGCTCCTCCCTGACCCATAGGCAAAACTAAGGGGTAGTCTTGCAGTGCACCGGACCACTCATTAGCCAGTCTGCAGCACATCTGGTAAGTAAAAGCCGGGAGGTCTAACGTACTACTTGTTAGAACCTCCCGAGCCATGCCTACCCTGCTGCATCTAAGTTTTACTCCTATCCCGGCCTCGTGCGATGTGATGACAACACAGTGCGCGCTCAGTCTTGGCTCTGCACAGAGGAAAGGACTGGCCTGGGGCTGGGAGCTAGCAGGCGCAGCAATGCAGAAGGAGACGCCGTCGCTGAGAAACAAGCAGCAGCAGGAAGGAGGTAAGTGTGTGCTGCGCTAGGCTGGTGGCTGCGGACACATGATAAGAGAAACAGGAGGGGTCTGGCTGATTGACAAATGGGGGGAGGGTCTGGCTTATTGACAAATGGAGGGGGGAGGGTCTGGCTGGTTGAAAAATGGGGAGGGTCTGGGTGAATGATGGGGGGGTCTTGCTGATTGACAAATGGGGAGGGTCTGGCTAATTGACAATGGGGGGAAGGTCTGGCTGATTGACAAATGGGGGGAGGGTCTGGCTGATTGACAAATAAGGGGAAGGTCTGGCTGATTGACAAAAAGGGGGAGGGTCTGGCTGAATGACACAGTGGGGGTCTGGCTGATTGACCAGCAGGGAAAGATCTGGCTGATTGTCGAACGAGGTCTGTCTGATTGACACACGGGGTAGGCTGAGGGACAAATAGGAGTTGAAGCTTTAAGACACGGGCAGGAGGCTGTAAAGGCTGGAGAGATGGGGCAGGAGGCAGGAAGCTGGAGAGACGGGGCATGAGGCTGTAAAAAAGGAAGTTGGAGAGACCAACCCTCAAAAGTGACAAATTGGGGAAATGTCACGGGGACATGCCCTCTCCTAGTTTGCCACACCCCCTTTCCAGGTGCACGTGGCTTCGCCGCACGCAGCAATCCCCTTTC
This sequence comes from Taudactylus pleione, assembly GCA_031769625.1. Lineage (NCBI taxonomy): Eukaryota > Metazoa > Chordata > Amphibia > Anura > Myobatrachidae > Taudactylus > Taudactylus pleione. The sequence continues at coordinate 29,293,992 of JAUIMM010000092.1, read as the reverse complement.
CACACCTCAGTGAGCTGTACTTAAAACATGATTTCATTATTAGTAATGTCACTGATTACATGGCTCAGAGAAGTAATTATTATAATGGGGGGGCGCATTTTGAATTCTCGCACAGGGTGCCAGATTGGCTAGAAACTGCCCTGTTGACATGCAATCTGCAAACAGATGAGGAAGGACGCACGTTTCGCCGTGGGGCTTGATCAGCTGATCGCCTGGATTGTCTCACATCTCCTGTCTTTTACCTCCTGTCAGATCAATCACAAAGTGGCAATCTGGAGTGAATGCAGAGGGAGCCAATCATGTGCATGGGTCAATGAGTGAGGTAGTGTGAATGCTGATAGGAGGGTGTGTGTCTAAAATGGATCATTAGCATATGTAAACAAAAAGTAAAATGTTACATGCGTCCAGACAATTTTGAACAAGGTGAGGAATACTGAAAGATTAAGATGTTATATGATACGAGAACAGAGTATAGGGAGTGTCTCTTAAAAGTAAATATACTTTAGGATTATATATTAAATACAATAATGTAGCTGAGAACAAGTTGGCGTTGGCTAACATTCACAATTAAGTGAAGGCAATTGAAAGAAAAGAACGGGGTTGATAATAATGACATAAAGGGATGATAAAAAACTCAGCCTGTGACATGGCAGTTAGGAGCTGATTGGTTAGTACTTTATCTCTGTTCACTTTATCTCCATTCAAGGCGTAGTAAATAGACCTCTTAATCCCCAATGTACTCTTGCTAGGGAGTACTTTAAAAAAGCAGCAACACTTTAGAAGTACCCCCAATCTGGCTAGCTCTTCCATAGCTGTCTTTGACAGATACCATAGCATGGGCATACACTTATCACAGACAATGCTTAAAGGATGAGACAAATTTGTTACTCATCAATAGAAAGAACAATGTTGAAGTTTCCAGTGTCCCAGATTTGGAAGAAGAGAATCGAAGTTCATGATGAAGCTATTTCTTTAAATCTGGGATTAAACCCCTGGTTTGGAAAGCTAATACTGGCCAAACACTCGCACAATTTCGGGCCGATTGCCCGATTGTCAAAGTGTTGTAAGATGAATCGTGTTCCCACAGCTCCTAAAATGTATAGTGTGATCAGATGTGCAGCCCATATGATCCATCGTATTCGTATGCTTATCGTGCCGTGTTTTTTACCATGCGATACATCGTGCGTCTGACTGCTGTCATTTCAGTGACATTTTGAAGAATGATGATCAGTTTTTCAGCAGGCAAACGATCAATCAGAACATGAGATTGTATGTACATCGTGTGTCCAAAGTGCTTTTGGAACTGCCAGGGAACTGCCGGGGAGTTCAAGGGAAATTCTAAGATGAATCTTATCTTAAGCTGGTCGTACTAGTGTATGGCCAGCATAATATTGCTTGCCAGGATCTGTTATTTTATTGCTGAGAGACTGAACGCTCTTAGCAACAACAAATACTGCTTCACTGCAGTTTATATGTAGTATGTGGTAACAGCTTTCCTCATATGTGCCAATTTTGTATGTTTGAAACTCTTTATTGTTCAAAGCAGGGCCAGCTTGGGGGACATTCAGTGTGCACAAGGGCACCAGGTGGTCGGCGTGGCTGCACAGTGTAGAATCCATCAGCCACCGCCGGACCAACCCTGCTCTCCACCATCCCACTGGTGTTATTGGTATAAGCTCAGGGGGAGGGAGCTGGGGAGGAAAGGGGCAGAGGAGAAGGGCAGTGGTGATAGGGCAGCACAGGACAGTGCTAAGTGCTGCTAAACCTAGCACCAGCCCTGGCTCAAAGTAAATATGAGATCAATAAAAAGAGACAGTGTTGATTTGTGACAAAATTATAGCAAACCTAATAGGTATATTATATAAAAAAATGAATAACACAATACAGATATTGATTAATATTAACAGATCTATCTATATATTTATTTATTTTCACAGTAGTTTTGTAAATATCTCCAACTATTACTATTTGTAAAAAAATAATTACTATCACCTACTGTACATGGAAAATCCATGTGTAAATGATGCAAGGAAGTACTGTATAATAACTTAAATGTGGAAAGGAACTTGTGTCCCACTACTAGTCTTTAACAGATGGAAAAACTTCACAAATCAGTGGTTTGTAATTCAAAATATTCATCCATCCTGGGTTATGTGGTTCAATTTAATGAATATTATTTTGGGACTTTTATTGTTACTTATATATTAACCTTATCTGTTGCTGTCTTGGCATGTCTGGATTGGCATACGAAAGGATTGATAGTCTTTGACAATTGGAAGATTGATTGTGGGACATTATGTTCTGGATTTGCATATACCAATTATGCTTCATATGGAGCTGTATGTTGCCTAACAGCTTGAAGTCTCATTAGGTGTTTCTTCCATTTATTTTGATATGGTTGCATAATATACTAAGCAATGCTAAAGTGATTACTTTATACAAATATTTGTTTGCTGTAATTATATGAATTTTATATTATACATGAGTACTGATATTAGAGTTATTTTATTTATGTTCAATAATATGGGATTTTATTTGTTGATTAGGAAAGTTATCTATTTTTAACCTACTAGTGCTGTTCACCTTTATTTTGGTTTAACTTTAAATGGGAACAATGGGGGTGATTCAGCAAGGATCGCAATTGCAAAGCTGCATTTTTGACCTATGGGAAGGCCAGTCTACTGGCAAGGGCAAGAGAGCAAAATATTACACCAGAATCCTTAAAACTGAAGAGTGTAATATTAACAAAATAAATCCTGCTGTATTTTATACAATAGCAGCAATTCAATTTATATGCAGAACAAAAGTGTTGTCTTTGTTACCTTTGACATTAAGGCAGACTTCGACACCTTTGCAATCATGAGTAGTGTCAAATTGTACACTTTCTGCAACAGTTGATTCTGAAAATAATTAATACTGGTCTTTCTCTGACAATCCTTCTAAATGATAGATGAAGATATTCACTTTTAGTTTTTGTCACTTTTTAATCAACATTAGACATGTCATTATAAGTCATTATTGTGCTCAGACTGCTGTTTCAACCAATTATTAGTTACATCAACTTACATACATCCTATAAGAAGTTAAGATACATTTTCCACACCAAACAATCTGCTTTTATATATTTTTAGTATTTACTATTTATTTATCCTTGAACTAACAACGCAAATATTTTTTTTTCTTTATCATCTTTATCATTAAATGTTGCATTCCACAGCAGGAGGAAACACAGCATGGGGTCCTCCTGCCAAAGCATTAAACCAGCCCCAATCTGGTCAGCCAAGGGCTGGAAATCCTCAGAAAGTGGGGTCTCCCCTTCAAAAAATGGGATCCCCCCCTCCAGAGCATTAACCAGCTCTTCCCTGCATCCCTGGCCTGTATGCAGGGGTAAAGGGTTAATTGAAGTAATAATATTGTACTTTACAGCTGAACTACAGGTAGCAGCAAGCCTGCCCTTTGGCACTTGTAGAACTACAAGTGCAAGCAGGCCAGTGGCGTCTGTATCCCCACTGTGGAAAAAAAAACAGTACTTACACACCGAATATTTTAAATATTTATTACATATTCACTAACTCAACAGCACTCACAGTACATCCAGTAATTTCCAACGCCCAGAAAGAGGTCAGTTCTCTTCTCCAGTAGAAGTCTTAGGTCTTGGTAAAATGACAAATCATTCACGACCCCACGGACAGGCTGGGGGAAGTACAGTGCCTGCTGCCACCTGAAATTACTTAAGGTAATTCCCGGTCAACTCCATTGACTATAATGGAGCAGCTGTTACCATGGCAGCAGCCACTCTCAGCCACTCAGTAGCCAGTTTCCATGGCAGTGGCCGCTGCTTGGCTGATAGCAGTGGCCACTGATGTTAACAGCTACTTAGTTTATGATTCTGAGTGATAGAGTAGTTGCTATCACTCAGAATCATAACCTAGGTAGATGCTACTATATCAGAGTCAAATTTTAAATATGACTCCTGGTTTAAAGCTTACCTGAACACTGGTGTGTGGTCCCTGATGAAGGCTGCAAGCTTAAATGTTTTGATCAAATACGAGCTAAAACCCCATGCTTTATCATGATGAATGCAGAGTCTCTGTGTTTTTATATTTAGACAATATAGGTCGCATACCTAATGCACCCCAGATTTTAGTGAGTGCGGTAGATTAATGCTATATTATAAATATATATATATATATATATATATATATATACTTATGATAAAAGATCATATATCTGAGAGTCAGTGTAGGGACTGGCCAGATGGGAATGACCGTGAAGTAGTTGGTCAGCTTGACAAATTATTGCAATATTTTGGAACTAACATTACCTGTATTCAAAGAAATTACAGTTTGAGTAAGTAAGTGAGTGCTGAGTTTGTATGAGATTTTTGATGTAGATGCTGTGGTCACATACCAAGGGCAAACCAGATAATTGAGTGCTGTGGATTAAGCCTGTCATTTATTTAAATGTTGTGGTCACACTTGTTAAAGCACCTGCTTTTCAAATGTAAGACAAACTTTGTCAGTCTGTCCACAAGTGCTTATTAACTAATATCCCTGGGTGTGGTCCTGTCTCTTTAAGCCATGACCCATATTTGTGTGTAAAATGTGTGCAAGCTTGAGCCAAATGTGGCAGATCAAAGATCATATATCTGAGAGTCAGTGTAGGGACTGGCCAGATGGGAAGATGGTGAAGTAGTTGGTCAGCTTGACAAATTATTGCAATATTTTGGAACTAACATTCACTATATTCAAAGGAATTACAGTTTGAGTAAGTGAGTGCCAAGTTTGTATGATATATATATATATATATATATATATATATATATATAGCACACTGATAGCAGAAGGATGCTAACCCTTGGTCTTAAAGTTGGGAACTCTATGCCATTTACCAACAGGGCCAGACTGGAAACCTGACAGTTCTTTGAGATGCTGGTTGGGATGGCCTCATCTAGAAAGTCACTCCGTGATTGCCAAAAATCCTTTCTGCCTTTCTGAGTTGTTTCTCAGCAAGGTACTGAAAGCAGTGATGGACAGGAGATATGTGCACCTATCAAAAAAAGTTTCATTCAAATATCCCTTTATTTAAAAGACATTGGACCTCATTCAGAGCCGCTCACAAAATGCGAGCACTCGCTCTGAATGAGGGCGGCCGCATCTGTAAAAGGAGCCGGCCTCCTGGCTGCTCGCTAAGCTGTGGGTGACCACCTACAGCTTCAGAGAGTGGCCACATTGATCGCGATGGTCAAGACCATTGCAACCATAAGGGCTTGCGACGAGACCCTTGTGGTAGGGTCTCATCTGCCACAAGCCCCAGAGAGCTTCCACCTCTAATAGAGCCAGAAACTCACAGGTGATGTCAGTGGGGCTGCCCACAAATGGCATGTGTTTGTTTGGGAATGCCTTCATTTGTGAAGCCACCGCCATGCCATGCCTACAAAACAGGGCGAGCTGTCAATCACCAGTGACAGCCACCCCTTTTGTAGTGAGCCTTGGAGCGAGATAATTTCTCTCTCACTCCGGGGCTTGCGCACGCACAGTGTGGCTGCTGCACATGCGCAGAGCCCAACATCCACCCTCTTGCGAGCGCTCAGGTGCTTGCGAGTGGGTCTGAATGAGACCCATAATGCGCAGCATGCCATGTAGGGATTGCAAACTCCTAACCTCATGTACCTCATTCAGACAATTAGCACATGAGCATGTTGCTCCTATGTAGAAAGCCTTGTAATTCTAACTATTGCATACATACAATATACACCTTAGTAGCTTTAATTATTATGCTGGGTATACGCTATTATCTGTTAGACATCTGTACAAGCTAGTTGGTTGGAATGAAAACCTGTTAATATATGAGAGCAAATGGCATTTGACTATATGGTCCCAAACACTAGAAAATGGACATATTTAATTAAAAACGCCACTTTCGAATATCCAAAGAAACATACACTACTACTTCTGGAGAGCCCTCTTGAACCTGAAAGACCACATACTTGGTTTATCTGGAGGCTCTAATTGGATTAAAAATCAAATTAACTTGCCTCATTGGAAATACAGCAGCTCTGAGCCAAATTGTCTGTAGGGGTGGTCATCATCACTGCACAAGTCCTAAACGTCCCGTTAGTAAATTTCAAAACTCGCTGGTAAACTTTACACTCTAAGTGCTTATAGACTATGCAAGATACAAAGGAAATATTGATTCCTACAATTTAAAGACAACTGTAGTATGTCTGAATAAGAGAAGCTGGGAAAGTTTGATATTTTATCTGTATGTTATGCAAATGATTAATTTTTTATCTATTTTTATGCACTTTGTAAATGTTATCTATAGTTACATATGTATATTTTTATTTATTTTTAGGAAATAATTTATTGTCAACTCTGAGATCTACTTTATTTAAGATTTATTGGTGTGAGCTTAGAAGCACAGGCTTTAGTCTATTCCTTGTCATGAAATATAAAAAACACAATTTTACTGATTGTTATTCCAATTAATCATGTATGACACATCTTAAAATGTGGACATTTCTTACATATATATATATATATATATATATATATATATATATATATATATATATAATATTTACACACATAAAACAATAGAATAGCTTACAAATATAAATGGTGTTTAGAAGGAACACTATAAGTAAAAAATATACTGACCAGCAAAATCACACAAAAAACAATGTTGTGAATGAAAAAAATTAAATTGGTCTTATTGTACTCTTCCCTAGAACTCTGTAGGATGGTGGTTAGGTAGAGAAGTTCTGCAAAGGTGAAAAAAAGGAGTGGAGATATTATATGTGCAATCAAAGGTTGCATACAAGATATAAAATAAACATCAGCATCTCAGGGTGACTTTCTTAGCATTTCCTCTGGTGTTCATTAGTGGCTATGTTCCTGATCCTTGTAGGCTGTTCCTGGTATACTGTAGTTAAAACCCATCAAAAGTGGTCCAACAAAGGACAACTGGTGAACCAGCAATAGAATCATGGATGCCCAAGGCTAATTCATGCACATGGGGAATGAAGGCTATCCTGTCTGGTCTTACTTACAAAGGATCTACTGTAGCACAAAATGCTGAAAAAGTTAATCCTGGCTATGATAGAAATGTGTCAGAACTCACAGTGCATCATAGCTTGCGTAGCCACTGAGGTATGCAGTCGGGAAGCCAGCGGACCAAATCCCGACAGCCGGCTTCCCGACTGCTTAATACTGGCGAGGGTTAAATGACAGGGATCTAAATCTAGACACCTGTCATTTTACCGAGGGAGGAAGACCGGTGCCCGGCATCCCAATCAAAGGGATGCCTGGCGCCGAGCTTGGATAGCCATCAGGGGAGGGTTAGGATTAGGGTTCCCGGGGGGGACTTAGGGTTAGGCACCCCCTGGGAGGTTAGGTTTAGGCTAGGGGAAGGGGGGGTTAGGGTTAGGCACCCCTTGGGGGAGGTTAGGGTTAGGCACCCCCCCAGGGGGACTTAGGTTTAGGTGGTGGGGAAGGGGGGGTTAGATTTAGGCACTTAGAGGGGGAATTAGGATTAGGCACTGGGAGGGAAGGTTAGGGTTAGGCACCCCTAAGGGTGGGTTAGGGTTAGGGGGTAGAATTAGGTTAGACAATACTTACCTTGGATGATCAGGACTTCTTCCTATGCCGGGATACTGCTGTCGGGATTCCAACCACCGGGCATGGGTCAGAGTGCAATGTTGACCCCTGTCCACAGCCAAAAGTGTCTAAAATAGGCATGTGAGCATCATAACTGGACCATGAAGCAAAGCAAGAAGGTGGCATGGTCTCTGAATCACATTTTCTTTTACATTAATGTGGATGACCAGGCATGTGTGCGTCATTTACCTGTGGAAGAGATGGCACCAGGATGCACTACGGGAAGAAAGCAAACCAACTAAGGCAAGGCGATGCTCTGGGCAATGTTCTGCTGGGAAATCTGGGTCCAGGTATTCATGTGGATGTTACTTTGACATGTACCACTTACCTAAACATTGATGCAGACCAAGTATTCCCCTTCATGACAGTGCTATTACCTGATGGTTGTGGCCTCTTTTAGCAGGATAACGTGCCCTTCTACACTGCAAAAATTGTTCAGTGAAGGTTTGAGAAACATTCAAAATAGTTCAAGGTGTTGACTTTGTTCCCAAATTCCCGAAATCTCAGTCCAATTGAGCATCTATGGAAAGTGCTGAAACACAAGTCTGAGCGATGGAGGGCCCACCTCACATCCTCACATCTTACATGAATTAAAGTGTCTGAAGAGTGCAGATACAACAAGACACCTTAGGAGGTCTTGTGGAGTCTATGTCTGTATGGGTTGGAACTGTTTTGGTGGCACAAGGGAGACTTACACAATATTATATATACACTAGTAGTCATAGATCTGCCCCATATTGCCTTCTCTATGGCAACCCCTTCTCAGCCCACTCTCCATCCCCACCCACCTGCTCTCTGCCCGTCTCCTTGATCCCCACTTCCTCCCTACTACAGTATATATATATATATATATATATATTATAAGGGTACAGTATATATATATATATATATATATATATATATATATATATATTATAAGGGCATGGTCGTGCCCTTATTTTAAAGTTGAATTGAAATAAAAACAAAATTCTCTCTTAGAAAATTCCTAAGAGGGGGCATGTTGTTTAAGGGGCTATACCTCCTATGCTATTTGACGTACCAAGCTGAAATTTGGCATGGATGGGTATAACTGTCGATCAGTGCTGCATACCAAATTTCAAGGCAAAAAAATAAAAAAAATATTTGAGAGTAATCTAAAACTGTCCGTTTTTTGGCTACTTTCAGTTAGGACCACTTTTCTGCTATAGCCTATGGGGGATTTTTGGGAAGGCATAAGTCAGTGTAGAGGATGAATTTAGACTTTGGGTTCACTTTATTAGGTAGCTCTTGTTCCAGTGTAGGTGCTTTTGGGGTTCAGGTAATTGAGAAATTTACAGTTTTTAAACTGTTACCTCACAAATGCCCCATTATATAGATAGGGAGCTTCAAGTAGTTGCACAGCCTTAGAAGGTGACCTCCAGCAGGGGGTGTACTGTGGCTTCACCTGGGTGCAGATGAAGATGACTGTCCTTTGCAGGTGTTAGAGGCAGGGGAACCCTGCTTAGGTGTTGGCATTAGCAGCAGCAGTGTGGGAGTTAGCAGGCTGGGACCTGTGGTTCACCTGCAAAGGATAATATTTTTTTATACTACACTTTACACAATCAATTCATCACCCACCCAGAGGTGCCAGGTATAGTCCCAGGCTATCAGCCTAGGCCTGGAGTGCCATGGAGAGGGAGACCCCCTTATTGAGGGTTCTCCAGCTCCCCAGGGATCACCTGTCTGGGATGACTAGTGGTCAGGGATAATGCTTTGGCCAGGAAACACGGTGAAAGGGTTTCCCTGGCTGTGGCATTATCCCACCACTAGAAGTGGTTTATTACTGGTTATGGCAAATACAGCGGACCCCTATGCTTTTTGTTCCCTGTTTTTCCAAAACCAGTACTGGCTTAGCTGAGCCCAGTGCTGGTTGTGCTAAATACAGAGGACCATATTTCATTGTCTCCTGTATTTTGACAACCAGGACTGGCTGGGCTGGATGTACATGGGGGGGCACTTTACACTATCAACCTGGCACTCACCAGCCAGGGGTGCTGGGGATAGTCCCAGACTATCATCCTAAGCCTCGGGTGTTTATTGGGGGGGTCCCCAGCTCCCCAGAAATCCCTGTGTGCTGACTAGCAGTCAGGAGTATGCTTTGGTAGGGGACCTGGTGAAAGGGTTCCTCTGGATGTGGCAATATCCCCCCACTAGAAAGAAATCAGTGCTGGTTATGGATAATAGAAGTAACTCCTACTCTTTTTGTCCCCTGTAATTCCAAAACCATGACCGACTCGGCTGAGCCCAGTGCTGGTTTTGCTAAATACAGGGGACCCCCTACGTATTTTGTCCCTTGTAGTTTGAAACAAGAACTGGCACTGAAAAGCAAAGTGCTGGTTGTGCTAAATACAGGGGACCCCTACCATTTTTGACCCCTGAATTTTCACAACCAGGCCCAGCAGTGAAAAAATCATGGCTGTTTGTGCTTTGGGGGGGTGGGTATGTCCTTTTTTATTATTTTACACATATTACATTTTTAACACAGATGCATGGTTGTATCTCACTGATACGTCCATGCATCTGTGTCTTATAGAGTATATATTCTCAGATACATGCCCAGCGCCAGTGAGCCCCTCTGTCACCCACTGATGCCCCTGTGCACTGCCCTACTCCTGCCACTGTGACACGAACCCCTACTGCTACTGCCCCACACACTTGCAGCCCACCCGGTCTCTCACTCAGCACCCCCAAAGCACCTGTGTGCGGCCCCCTACTCCACCTGCACTTGTGTACCATTTAGTTGCTCTTCTCTTATCTTATAATGATTCCTATAATTAATTTTAACATACTTATTATATTTCTTAATATCCAAAAAAATGTATGTTATATACAGTACCTCAAATTGCATTTCATATATTACTCTATATATTTAATTTAACTGATTATCAAATGAAACTATTGTGCCAAAATCAAACACACACAGGCTATAAAAGAAAACAGCATTTAATGACCAATTTTAACATCTGCGTATACTAATATTACACATGATGAGTGCTTATACTATATTATTGCATTGTATTGCATTCTAAGGGAGGGTGGTGACCTCATTATAGCAGCCCCAACAATATTGACCCCAGAAGTGTATACAAGCACTGCAAAACTTTCTACATTTGTATTTAGTGAGCCTGTTCCAGCTACAATAGGTTTTTCTGGTGCTTTCTAATGTCTTTATATACCTTGGAAAAACGGGAGAAAACTGGGATAGTTGAAAACTTTGTGTCTATATATTCATATTCTTTTTTGGAAAGTATACCCACAACCAGTCAATTTTTAAAAGTGATATAAATTATTTCTTGAAATCTTCTGTCCAATGGGTTTCTCTTTCATGGTGTTGCAGGTCCATGATCACAATGACTTTGCCTTTCTCCATGGGTTTGAAAACTATTTATTCATTATTACTAAGTTCTTTAATAGATATTTTTTGTAATGTTTAATCTGTTATTTTCAAGTTGTTCCAGTATTTGCAGACTGTCGATCTTATCGAGTTTTTGGATTTAATTTAGTAGGTGTCCTTTTTGGTGTTGTGGATAGAATCTAGACTTTATTTAAAATTTGCTGTGTCTATAATTATTTCTTGATTCATCTGTATTGTGATCCATCTTCTTTGTTCTTTATCTTTTTGAAAAAAAATCATCATGGTAATTTTTCAAGTGTTCTTCTGTATGTCTATATAATTATCAAATTTATTGATCTTATACTGTATGTTGCAGCAAACTTGAGGCCTTTATTGAGTGTCTAAATTTGTGGCTGAATGAGTATATGTTTGCTCTGATTGAATATAACTTTCATCTGTATTTTTTGCTTCTTTTTCTGTTTGTTTTTGATACACCTCACTTTTCCTGTCTTTTTGTCTTTGTGTTTTGATAAAATCTGAGCTGTCAAGGATGTTCTTTGAAATGTTCCTGTTTCCTCATTGTGATTTTTCTGGAAGACCAAATCTAAAAAAGTGCTCATGCATTCATCTGCATCATTGTCTGATATACTGTCTCTGCTGATATGTTCTTCTGTCTTTCCTGGTGTTAATTTGGTTCATTAATGTATCGGCTTATAGATCCAATTCTGTTTGGAGATCATTTCTCCCACTAATGAAGCTTTACCTCAAGTTTATTGTGGTTTTGGATGTTTCATCTTCTTTTTCCTGTTGATAATGTGTTTCTCTAGGTCTGTTACTGACTCAATATCTCTCTTCATTTCTGGAATAAGTGAAGTGGTTGCTTCTATTTTTATCATGTGTGACAAAAGCACTGGGGAACTTGTTGACAGAAGGTATACATGTCCCAGGTTCTTAACTTATGTGTGGTAATTATCCAGGAAATGAGCAGCCTTGATAACCATACCAGTACTAATTAGAAAATAAGGATACACAAGGTAAAGTGCTACTATTTGGTATGACAAAAATCAATGAATAATGGCATAAAGATATACAATACATCCCTTCTTAAGTAATGGTTGATATTCTTCTTTTCTTTTGTGAGTTTGGTATGCCCGAATCACCATAGGAAATCAATTAGTGATCAGAATTGAAGAAATTAAGTGCTGATTGTATCAAACAATGCCACCCATTGTGTATATATTTTTCATTTATGCACCTGGATACCATCATGGTTAAACTGGGGAGAAATGAAAAGAAGAATATTCACCACATACTTACTAAAGCTGCTCTTGAGCACATTTTGAAGCTTATAATTGTTTCATTGATAACCAGACCACCTGTGAGAGGTTGATAAAATGTGTGTCAGTTTCTCTGGGCAGTCTCTCACTACATGTGAGCAGGCTGACAGACCTGTTGAGAGACACTGCTATGGCTTTTGTAAGTACTGTATTTTAATGCTGCTTTGTGTGACTTAAAAAAGATCCTCCCACCCAGGATTTAAAAACTAGCATTGGCTACTTGGACCAAAGCCCTGGACTGGTCTGCTGTTAATGATCTGCTGCAAGAGAAATGCTCCCGTTTACTCCTTGACCTGATCTTGTGATACTGAATATTTTGGTAGGGTTTTCTATGTATGTCTACTAGATCTTCTTTCTTTGTATAGTTATGATATCTAAATTCTTAGTGGAGTTTCCCTTTCTTGTCATAACATATTCTGTCCTTATAGTGTATCTTGCTCCCGGTTGCATGGTCCCTCATACATCAGGTCACTATTTGGAAATTTTTGGTGTACCCTTATTGTCTCCTTTGTCCAGTGTTTGTAGAATTTCTTCTTTTGTAGATGGACTGATGTATAGTTACATAGGGTCCAATTCTGAGAAGGGAGTAAAGCAAAAAAAACAGCATTAGCTATACCTGGACAAACCATGCTGCAATGCAAGGAGTGAATTTTTTGCATGAGGGTAAATACTGGCTGCTTTTGCATGCAAATTTGAAGAAAAGTTTAAAATTTGCATTTTTTTTTAGATGTTCATATTTTTTTTATTCTATTTTTATGTGTTTAATTCTTGTTGTTTTGTCCATAGTTTATATACATTTTATTTACAGGTAATAGGAGCTATCAGATTATATTCACATTACCTAATTTATATGGGTATACACCCTTTTCATAAACATAAATATGACAATTCTAAACTAACAAATATAATTTTACCCATATAGTGTTTGAAGAATTTTAGTAGTGTTCCCCATAGGATCAGACTGTTTATGCACTAGCAGCTTATTTTGTTTTTAAATTTAAATCTAAAATTTTACAGCCTGCAAAAATCTTTGCTCTCTCTCTCTCTCTCTCTCTCTCTCTCTCTCTCTCTCTCTCTCTCTCTCTCTCTCTCTCTATATATATATATATATATATATATATATATATATATATATCAGGATAACCATATTGTTAAAGAATCATGCAGTTCTGTGTAGTCTAATGGCTTACTTTGTGTACCATAAATTTTCTAACATTCTAACCTAACCCATCCCCCTGCGTGGCTGTCCACGCCCGGTGCCTATCTTACCTTTGATTGGTAAACCAGGTGTTGGGCTTCCGGCGTAGGTCTAATGACAGGTATCGGGATTTCAACACCTGTCATTAGACCCCTGCCAGGATTAGACAGTCCTGAAGCCAGCGGTCGGGATTACGTCTGTCGGCTTCCCGACTGCTACCCGATTATTACAAATTGTAGTTTGTGTATGGATAATCTGAGCTGGACTAAGAACTGCATGCAATGCTGATTATTGAGTGATGGTTTTCTATTGCGCATTAGCAAAGCACCCTAAAAATTCCTATAGTGCATGCATTACACAGAGTATTTGCACAAAGGCACTGTTGCAATTGAGATGTACATTATCATAAATATCTGGTAAATGTTCTGGGAATATATGACATACAGGTAATATAAATTGAAAAATTTACAAGATTAGATAGCAAAATCAGATGAAGGAAAAGTGTAGAAACTGTCCAGATATACCTGAGACAAATGGATGAATTGAAATTGACATTTTAAGTAGAAGAAAATAAGGAAATATGCATTGGTATAATTATAATTTAATAGCATTTTAGGTAATATAAGAATTTATATTGTTGTAAAAATAAAACATTCCAACACAGAAAACTTTATTTTCATTATTCGAGGTAAATAAAATTACATATTAATTATGTAATAAAATTGTGGACTTCAGTTGTATGATTACCAATCAATCTTTATATTAAATTGTTGCTTCTGATAGACAAACCAATATAAATAGTTTCATCCTTTATTGGATGGTACTTGGAATCAAATTAACCTTCTTCTAATATGTCTTACTTTGACAACAACTTCATGCTGTTCCTTATGTCAGATGTTGAGAGGTTCCATTCCCTAGCAACCAGAAAATGCAAATTCACAACTTTGATTAAACTGTCTGGTACATGCAAGGCCACAGAGCTGGCTTTTTATGCTCTGGATTTATATCTCATTTACAATGCAAAGTAATGGCTATAGCTTATATTTTCACAGATAATGTACCTTTTTGTGCGGTTTTGCAGACAAAGCCCCTACAAGTTGTGCATCACTGCATCACTAAAGAATTATTAGCAACACATTTATTAATAAAATCACCAGGTAAAGACAGCTGAAGTTTATTTTGTATTAATTTACATTATAAAAAAATCCAAATGAACTATTTCCATTTTCAGCACTCATTTTAAAGGTGTACAAGTATATAATGTATATCTGTTATTAAACTTCCCCCGAAAAAATATTTGCCAAAACCCCCATTAAAGGTTTTGATTTTGGCAAACCCACCCTCAATATTTTTGTTTTGGACCTGGATTTCTGTAAAAATTGATAACAACAGCTAAAATCATGTTATTTCACCACCTTGCAGCTTACAGTATTATTTCACCCTGATTGGTCAAAGGCTGCAGCAAGTGCACTGGCTAAAGTAAGTGACAGAACAGTGGCACAATCAACTAACAGTTTACAAAAATGTAGTAAATCTAAAAAACATAGTGGCACTACAGTGGCAGATAGGATGGCAGTTTAATATAAACTATATTATGCTATAGAATGTTTTCCTTAAACAAAAAGGAGATCAGAGGCCTGAGGCCAGTATAGGTAAATAGAGAAAATTCAAATTAGATTGATTGATTGATTGATTGATTGATTAATTGATTACAGAATATAACTATAAATATTTTTTTAAATTAGAACAAACCATTAAAAAACAAGGATCCAAATGATATTGATTGATTAATTACTTGATTGCTTGATTACAGAATATAACTATAAAGAAAAACAAATGCAAAAGCATGGAAAACACTATAAAAAAACAAGCATCCAAAATCCTAATGAGACTGATTCCTAAAGTTGGGCATACATGTCCAGATAAAATGCCTGTCGACCGACAGACATTTTATCTTGCAGCCTGCCAGCCACAGATGTCCATGGCATACACTGTTAGATTACTCACAGTGTATTAGCCTGACATATGTGCTCCGCCCCTGGGGGAGGAGACATTTTCCCGTTCCTTCCATGGGAAGGAACACAGGAAATGTCTGTCAGCTGCGGCTGGGCATACACAGCCCGACGCAGGCGACATAAATATCACATTGTATGGGCATGCTGGACAATCCGGCATGCCCGACCGAGCAATATTTAACACTCAGTCGCCCGCACACACGCTACAATTATCGGGCGATCTGCGAATATCAGGCGGATCGCTCTGATAATTGTAGCGTGTATGGCCAGCTTTAGTATTCAAGGCAGAGTAACAGCCTAGTTAAATTTAATGATTAATTAGTGATTATATGAACTACAAAACAAGCATTCAAAATTCCAATGAGAGATTAATTGAGTTATTTATTGATTGGTGTTAATAATTCAACTATAAAAAAATCAAGTCAGAGAAATGGAAAGCATTGTTACAAAACAAGCATCCAAAATGCCAATGAGATTGATTCCTCAGGAAATAAGGCGTAGTCAAATAGAATAATTCATTATTAATTATATGATTTGTTAATCCTAGTATGTATCTGCTGAGTAGCTGCAGGAAATGGAGCTCATATGCATGAGAATCTTGTGATGGATGGCATTGCAAGATACAAAAAGAGATGAATGCCCCAATAAAGTACAGTAATATACGGTATACTGCCTGTTAAAACACACACAATCTTGGCAAAGCCAATAGTGAAAAGTGGTGCATGATGGAATTGTCCTTGTGCCCTCCCACCCACCCTTATATAGTAGTTTAAAAAGGACATGCACAGTGTAAAAAAATTATATGATTATAAAACAAGCATCCAAAATTTCAATGAGTTTGATTGATTAATTGAATAGTGTTAATAATTTAAGTATGAAAAAGCAAATCAGATAAATGGAAATTATTGTTACAAAACAAGCAACCAAAATCCCAATAATATTGATTCCTCTGAAATTAAGGCCTATCCAAATTGAATAATAATTATAAGATTTCATGATACTAGACTCATCTGCAGGAATCGGGGCCTATATACCTGGATGAGAAGCAGGTGATGGAAGGCATTGCAAGATACAAAAGAACATGAATGTCTCAGTAAAGCATAGTAATATACAGTATACTGCCTGTCAAACGCACACACAATCTTGGTAAAGCCCATAATGAAAAGTGATGCACCCCCCCTTATTGAATGTTGTATATTAAAAATGACATGCACCTCTTAACAAACCAAGCACTTCAGTAACAAGGACTACCACTTGTGGCTGAAGGGCTTGGTTTGTTTGGCCCCCCACAAAACAAAATACCAATGGGCTTAAGGTGGATAACAGTATTGTTAATCATGTCCACAGTTGGAAGATGTCTATCATCCTTACCATTTTGTTAATATCATCACACAAAATGGATCTTGATTGGAATCCACCATTAGAGAAGTCTATATACTTTGTTGTAATTGATGGAAAATGTCTTCCTCAGAATTTTTAGTTTCTTTTTTAACATTTTTAGGAAGTAGCCTCCTCCACCGATCACTCACAGGGTTCGTAGCTGTACTAAACACTCTTTCTGACTACACACTGGTGGGTGGGCTGCTTAAGTAAAGCAAAGCTAGTTTGTACAAGGGGCTCCAAAATCCATTATTTTCCTTCCATTATCAAAGGGGACTGTGTGACATGCTGATTTGTACATTGTCATTAAAACAATAATCCATCATTCTAGTGATGCTTAGTGTATCAGGTTGAAACATGTTAGAGATGTCAATAATTTTGGCCAATTCTTTTAAGCCTGACCATATTTTTTGTTTTAAACAGGAAACATTTTTTTTTATAATTTGTTTTTTATATAACTGGGAAAAAAACTCTTAGTATTAGTATTTTTGTAGATAGATAAACAAATATACCCATTTTATACCAGAGCTAAAACCCGGATTATTGCAGGGTTATTCCGGGTATCTTCTTGGTGTAAAAGGGAACAGGGTTGGATGCCCAGGTCGAGTGACCCGGCAATCCAACCCAGGTAACTTGCAGGGTTTAACATGGGAATGACCCGTGAAACCCTGCAGTGTAAACAGCGCGATCTGGGTCACAATGACCTGGTGTGTGCTGCATGCCGGCCGGCTTCAGTGGCACTTGGAGATGATGTCATCTCCAAGCATCCACTTCCATGCCAGAAGAGCCGGGTCACTGCAGACCTGTCTCCGGTGTGAACGGCGCTGACTTGGGAATTTCCTTGGTTGGCACTGGCTAAATTCTGGGTCTGATCCGGTTTGGAACCCTGTTCCAACCTCCGGGTCAGACCCAGAATATAGGTATGAAAGCAATATAAGTATTCTGCAGAAAAAATGCAGGTACACTTTAAGAAACAAAAAGAAACAGCAACACAGATAGTAGCTAGCCTGCTTGCATTGCAGAATGTGTGTGTGCAGTGTGTGTGCCAAACAGTCATATATAAACTGACAAGTGACAATGATACCTGCAGTCACATTTCCCAGACACCTACTTCAGTCTCCAGATATAGCTATTAAACTCCTAAACCTAACCTAATTCCTTCTAACCTGATGCTAATGGAGCCCTCATGGTGCCCTGACTGCTTGCTAAACCGTTTTTCTAATACAGTGCCTTACTGCTCCAGCCCAAAGTCCCACAACCTGTCTCTCCACTCTTCTGTGTGAAAAGTCACCAGTCATGAGGGAGGGACTTTTATATGCAAACCAAAGCACACAAGATCCAACTCTAGGAAGATGACGATTTGCCTCATTCTGGGACCAAAACTTGGTGGGAAGACCCGAGCTGGGATTTAGAATCACTCATAACCCTTAAGATCGGGCTTGTTAGGTTTCCAGGGAAACCAAACTGCTCATCTCTAGATGTAAGTACTTCACTATTACACTATATAATGTGCAGACCCTCCATCTCACTGAAGTTCAAGTACCCAGGAGAATGGGTGGGGTACACTCTGGCTTGGTACTATTGAGTGCATTTAAATCTGATAGAAGATGGGAATTGGTGGATATTATATAAACTTCAATTGATAAATTAGATATAGAGAAATTAAATTGTTAAACCTCCCCGCCCAAGTAGAGAAGGACCTGTGATAAGAAAATCTGCATGCATTGCCCTAGGACACCAAACCTTTGGAACTGCAAGTGGCATCCCTAACCAATCCACTCTGTTTTGGTACTGATTAGAATTACTTAGTTCTATCATAATGGGTCTGGTTCCCTGCAACTTTTGGGTTACATACATTATCTAATGGCTTTGCTCCAGTGTGCAGGGGAACTAGCTTGACTTACCCTAGAATGTACAGGAGTGTATGGAGGGTCAGTGCTTTGTACAAGTCAGTTCACCCTACATAAACAGGGGTGCCAGGAGAAGGGAGACTCTTTCCCCTGGACCGTGCTTGTTGGAAGGGCCTGGCTGGGGCCCAATTCTGTCCCTCATAACAGGGGGCACAATGGGCAGGGACAGAGAGGAGAGCAGTCTCTCTCCCCAACCCAGCCCACCCTGCTGTGTGCTATGCTGCCCTCCGGGGAGGCTGTGCCACTGAGCAGCAGCAATCAGTCCTCTCTCTCTGCATAATGTGCAGGAGAAAGTGATCATAATTATAACCCCTCCTCCCTGGATCTGCCCCTGGCTGAGCAGTCTCCAGTGCCATCCTATGCAGCTAAACGTTGCCACACATACTGTTTTTTCACTATTTTTTTTGTAGAGGACATAGACATGATTTGGACTTGCCCCCTCAGACCTGTCAACTTGTTTGTTGAACTTATATATAACATATAAGTGCTGAGTTTGTTTGGAAGATTGGGAGAGCAAAGGAGTGGCTCATTCTAGTTTCTCTGATTTATAAATATGGGATGGTTGCAATTAAATATAATTTTTAATAATTTAATTACATATTTCAATGAATATCAATGTATAATTAGGTTGTAAGGTACAAAATCATCTTGCAAGGAGAGGTGGGGCCAAGGATCAAAATTTGTCAGACTGCATAAAATTCTTATGGTTGGTCCTACCAGTAGCAAGTGGTTATCATTACTCCCTCATAGCATGTCATGAGTTCAATTCCTTGTGTTTGTGTTGGCTTCCTCAGGAAGCCCCAGCATTTTCCCACACTCCAAAAACATTTTGGTAGGTTTGTGCACTTATATTTTAGGGAATTTAGACTATAAGCACCATTGGGGTACAGACTGATGTGAATGACAAATATTCCTTGTACAGCACTGCATATATAGTGCCACTAAATAAATAAACAATAGAAAAATAAAATGAGTAATCTACCTACAGTAACATGGCGCATACAAACTGGTATTTAAAAGGACAAGGTGCAAACTAATACATTTAGGCTTTAAACCTCAGCAATTTGACATGTAGAGCGAATTCCCACCTTCTCTTAAATTATCTATATAGGATTCTGACTTTCTTTTAAGTAATAAAAGATATCATTCTTGTGTTAAATATGTTTTTTTGCACGGTATGAAACTTTTTCCAACAGCGTTCATTCTAACAAACCATTTTCTAATGAGGACTTCACGTTGAGCTTCATCTGTCATGTTTGATTACAACCTATGGTGTGATGGAATGTTATTGTTAAGTGCTAAACTAAATGCAATTCTGTAAACAGTAATGTTTCCAGATAAAGAGAGCTGTATTAAATAAATATACAGCATTAGTTTGAGTACTTTGGTATTCTAGTACAGCATAAACAAATAAAATTAGACACAATTCCATTTGTTGCACTATAAAAAGAATGTAAATTTAATATGATAACATATTGTATACTATTAATAGATAGGTTACTGATCTTTCCTTAAATACCCAATTTGCATTGGGATTCCGTTTGAGTCTGTTTTTCTAGAAAATATGCAATTTTAAAATTGACTAATACTGTATGCTGCCTAGATATGTATTTATTTTTATATATATATATATATATATAAATATATATATATATATATATATATATGGTACTATTAATGTTTGTTAAAGCATCATTACCAAGCAATACATTTAACAAATATAGGAATATAGGAGTATATACCAAAATGAATAATATAATTATTATAAACAGCTAGACTTCTCAGGTATATTTAGCAATATATCATTATTTTTATTTTTAGCAAATTATTTAAATCTATATGCATTTTGTTCCAACATGTTATTGCTTCCTGATTTTTTTCTCAGTATTGTAAAGTTGCCAAAAGAGTGGAGATATCATCTGCTTAACTTTGCCTATGGTATTTGCTTTGTTTAATTACATCTTGTTATTAGGGCAGGGTTAAGGGGGACGACAGGGGCGGTTGCCTTTGGGGCCCCCATGCAAAGAAGGGCCCTTGCACAATGTTGGTCTGACCCTGCAATTGCACAGAATAGGTGCCCAGCAGCATCTGTACCCTGATGGGGGCTGCTTCAGCTCTGCACAGTTACAGTGCATACAAAGCAGCACGGCTCCTGAGACCCCTAAATAGCATCATGTGATATTTCATGTCTATGAAGCTGATGTAGGTATGCTATGGAAGGTGAGTACTTGGTTGCACAAGAGGGGGTTATTGCACTGTGTAGCCAACAGGGGGCCATTGTGGGGCATATTTGGGAGTAAGCACTGTGGGGCATACGGAGGGGGCACTGTGATGAAAGGTGGCAGTGGGGTGTCACTTTATTTGGAGGTGGTCCCCACAATTTAGTTGCCCCGGGGTCCCCACAAGCCTTAAGCCAAATGTGCTTGTTTTTAAAGATTCGAAAATTTTATAAAAATATCCACACAGACTTCTATTAATTGTATTAGGTATATCAAATAACATTCTTACCCATGACCATATATGTAATAATTTTATACATTTTGGGGAGGTGCTACCAGGAATATAAAATACTGACACTAGAAACAAAAAAAAGAAGCAGAAAGAATTCCTATAATGGTGCACACACCGAAGGAAAAATAGACATGTATTATCTTAATCTGTCAATTCCATATTATATTGTGACTCACATTAATATTAGGACCAAGGGCTTGGGGCATATAGTAACTATTATCCCTAGTGTGATATAAAGTGAGGAATGTCGCTGTTATGACATATTGATAGGTTAGACATAACTGTAGCATTGAATGAAAAATAAGAAAACATGGTTTTTATTTTTAATCCCTAAAATTATAATCAGTGAAATATTTCTTTTTATTGTTACAAATATATATAGTATTATTGTAAAAACATTTAGAATTTTAATAAAAAATGTTCAATAAAGAATTATTACGACATCAAATACACTTGTTGTCTGTGTATTATTGTGCTTTTACTCTTTATTATATTATTATGACTTAAATAGTCAATGGTGTCAGGTGTCTTGAGACTTTAAGACCTAGTTGCATAAATAAATGTCAATCCAATTGATCCTGTTCATATCACCAGTGAGTATGTAACTCAATGAGGAACTCATGTGATAGACACAGATTATGTTGAAATACATGTCTTTGTTTATAATGACAGTTCCTTAGTTTTAGTCCACAATCACTCATAACACATCATCCTTATAGTATGCAATTTTGTTAATAATTTATCATGATGATACTGTAATTAGGAATTTCAGCAAATCCCATTATAACATTTCCTGCTGATTACATATGTGAATATTGTTACTTATTCCACTAGCTGTTTCCTGTGATCCATATAATTAGGAATATCAACAAATCCCACAGAAAATTCAGTATCTGTTTGATGAATAAGTATTAATTATGTAATTAGGAACTTCAGCACCTCCCACATTTGCATTCAGTGATTCTATTACTAGATAAATATTATTGGTTGGGGAATAGCATCATTAGGAATTCCAGCAAATCCCAAATGTTATTATGAGCTTATTCCATATACGATTTTTGTCAACTGTTTATTGGAACCAATTAACACAGTTCAGGAATTATAGCAAATCCCACAGTTATATTCAATGTTAATTGGTAGGCAGACATGTGTCAATTGTGTATATGGACTACATTTGAAAAGTTCTACAACTAAATAGCGTCTCTAGCTGTTCTTTATAGTTGGTATACTATGTTGCAATTTTTCAAGCATGTATCACTTAAATTTTAGCAATTGTTACTTGTAATACACATATTAACAATGAGGTAACAATGATTCACAAATTAGCTCAAGTTATCCTACATACATTCAACACTCCAACGTGTTATGAATTACTTTAGAACAGGTAGGCATATGAGGAACTGGTGTGTTATAACTAGAATCTGAATATATCAATGCTGAGTCTCATTTATTAACTAGCTAGCTATCTAAATGCATGTCACAACTTCCGGGTACACCTTCTTTCTAATTGGTTAGCAGGAGATGAGGTATTCCTTAGGAAAACATGAATCTTAAGTGTTCATGGATTAAATGCACTGCCAGTTTGTCAGGTCCCTATCTTAATGTGCTTCAACAGAACAATTAGTGATTGATTTTGCTTTTTTTCTTTTTTTCTTGTTTTAATCAACCCCCCTATTTTTGCTTTCAGAGACTGAACATTGCCATTATACGGCATATGTCCCACAAATTGACTGTCATATTCAGTCAATGAACTACCATTCTTTTAGTTTATTAGCTTCCACCTCTACCCTAATAAAGTCTTATAACAATATATCGAGTTTCGAAATATCAGTAATTCACATACCTACAACTAAACACACACTATCCAGTTATAGGTTCTGAGCGCATTGTATTGATCTATGACCATAGATCAAGTATTTGCATTTAACATAGGAGGGCAGACACCCGTCCCAAAAGTGCAGCTCACCTCTAACGATTTTTTCTAGAATCCAGTGCGCAATATCTTTTTACATTTCTACTTTAAACAAAGTGTTTATTTATTGCAGCAAGGATTCAACACACGGTGATACTATATGGGATCTTTCATAAACAATGGCAGTAGGGACAATAAGGCTAGCACCTTATTCTCGCAGTTAGGCAATAAAAATGTACACAATATCAATATTAATGATTTCTTCACTACTTTCACCAAACTTGATAAAACAGTGACAGTAGAAAACAAATTATGGTGGGATTTACAAACCTTAAAGTGGTATTCAGACAATAGGGTAATACCCAAGGGTCTGAAAATTAAAAAACAACCTTCATGTTACCACACAAATAGTAAATTCAAAGAGTCATGGGACAACATACTACAAGAATGTTCCTTTAGACTAATACAATTACTTATTGAAACACACTCAAAACAGTTGACCGAGCTTAATGGGAACATACAACAATTATACTCACTACTAATTCCATATGAGCAAGACCCTGAATTTTTGACATTAACCAAACTGATCACAGATAAAATAAACAAAAAGAGGATAAGATAATTTCTATCAAAAAGAAGAAAATACTAAGGGACAAATATGGGATAAGCAACAGAATAACCCAATTAAAATCAAAACAATCGAAATTCAGGATAAAGGAGGCACCAACCATCAGACCGAAACAATCAAGGCATAGGGAGAAGGGGGCCCAACATCAGAACCAGGGCACCCCAATATACAAAAAATTGAATCTCACCTTCAGGAGTACCAGACTAAGATTCACGCGCAGAGTAAAACTAAACAGAAAAACTACAACAAGCATATGTATGCCACCCCGACCACCTCAAACTATTCTGACACCACCTCCTGCAGTGAGTTCTCATATTCAGTAAATGAAATAGAGGAGGATTCCGATCACGATCTGGCCAGACTATCACTAGAGAGGGGCTGGTTAGATATAGAACCTGAACTCCTCAATTTAACCACACATACAACCGATATTGACATAATAGCGGAACAGAGCACCGATCATCCAGTGATTACAGACGGGGAACTGACTAAGTACACGGCAGTGTCCAATCCACCATGTGTGTACCCCCTTTTTTTAGGACAGGTGACAGGTCCACACCAGACCAATCCACCATCAAATCAGATAAAAAGAAAGTTAGAAGAGGGTGCAGCAGAGGGGAGATCAGCAAAAAAGCCAGGACAAATACAAGCACAACTAGAGGAACAGGCATCTTTAATCTAAGTACATTCAAATTAACAGAGGACCACAAAACAGTATTAGATAAAGGTCTCAAATTTGCCCCTACTACTCAACCTGACAAGTTCAATACATATTTAGATGTACACAAATTTGCTAGGAAGTTGACCCTGAAAAGATTTTTCCATCATAAACCCTTACCCCAATACCAACCGGCTCAGGATGAATTCTTACACACAGGACTTCAACCACCTTCCAAATTTTATTCCATCCAAGCTACGGGGAACCGCATTGCAACATTTACTAATATGCTGGTTAAAGACCTTGAAAATCTGTGCGATAAAACATTTAAACCTCATTTAAAACACAAGAATTTGACTAAGAGAGAATTATTAGCACTCAAGGAGTTGAGACAAAATACTGAAATAATCATAAAACCAGCAGATAAGGGGGGGTATAGTGATTCTAAATAAAGATAAGTACATTCAAGAAGGAGAGAGGATCTTAAATGACCCATCCACATATGAATTACTACCTGGTGATCCCACACAAAAGTACCAACACGAACTTAGGTCACTACTAAAGGAGGGTCTGGATAAAGGGATCCTAAACCAGAAAGAATATGATTTCATAGACAATAAACACCCAATTATTCCAGTCTTTTACCATCTCCCAAAAGTCCACAAAGACCCCACTAATCGACCCGGCCGACCGATAATATCGGGGATTAAATCATTAACTTCAAATCTGTCACAATATCTGGACAAATATCTACAACCTTATGTAAGACTTCAGAAATCTCACCTTAAGGATACCACAAGTATTCTTAATAGACTCAGGACTGTAGACTGGAATGAGAACTTATGGTTGGCAACGAGTGACGTCACTTCTTTGTATTCCGTAATCAGACACACTCAAGGTGTAGACAGCATCAAGTATTTCCTTAAAAAATGACCCAAATATGAACCCAACACAAGCTGATTTTATTTTGACGAGCATATCATTTATTTTATCACACAATTACCTGTGGTTTGGGGATAGATTTTATCTACAGACTACGGGCACGGCGATGGGGACGAGGTTTGCACCAAGTTATGCCAACCTTTTCATGAGTCACTGGGAGGACCAATACATTTGGTCCAAAAGTGACTTTGGCGCAAACCTCGTCCTCTGGGCTCGCTACATCGACGATGTGATCTTCATATGGCAAGGGAATGAAGAGTCACTCATATCATTTACCCAATACATTAATACCAATAACCACAATTTACAATTCACAACTAATTACAGTAAAAATAAAATTTAATTTTTAGATTTGAACATCTTTATAGAGAACAATGACATTCCTACCAGCACACATCATAAAAAAGTTGATGTTAACAGCTTTATCCTAGCCACAAGCAACCATAATCCCATCTGGCTTGACAGTATACCGACAAGCCAATTTAAAAGACTTAGGCGAAATTGCTCCAGACCAGAAGATTTCACAATACAAAGTGAACAACTCAAATCACAACTTCTAGAGAAAAGACATGATATGAACAAAGTAGAGTCAGCTTTCCAGACAGTACTGGAGAGTGACCGAGATCCTCTCTTAACATATAAACCAAAGCCAGATACAAATGGAGACAAAGATATTTATTTTATCACTGAGTATAGCAACCAAGCTAATCACATTAAAAAGCTGGTACTCAAACATTGGCCTATCCTACTAGGCGATGAGATTTTGAGCAAAACTCTGCCACTGAAACCCAAGGTAATATTCCGGAAATCCTCTGACATCAAGATGAAGATTACCAATAACCATATACCCCCAAAGAACACAGATTCCACAGAAAATACACTGACAAAGACTTGGCATCAAAAAAAACCAGGGCGATCAAGAGGCTTTTTCTATTGTGGAAAATGCAAGGCATGTACCGTAACTAAACAAAGGAGCACCAAACCAAAATTAACTGTGAGATCAACAAGCAATAATACATTGTGGAAAATCAAGGACAATATAACATGCAACAGTAAAGGGGTTATATATTTATTACAATGTTCATGCAAGAAACAATATATTGGAAGAACCATTCGCCCACTAAAAACAAGACTACAGGAACACATTTACAATATAACAAAGGGCAACGACAACCACCCCCTCTCAGCACATTTTAAAATATTTCATCAGTCAGATTCAGCAAATCTGGAATTCTGCGCATTAAGGTTAGTTAGGCACAACTGGCGGGGAGGGGACTTTATCAAACGCATCAACAAAGAGGAACTCAAAACTATGATTCAGATGGGTACCCTATACCCAAAGGGACTCAATCTAGATAACAAAATCAAGTCCATTGTATGTGACTAAATTAGTCAGTACCAACACGCAAACACCTTTTATGTGACCAATTACGGTAAGTGTTAGTATCTTAATACACAGGGGCAATAACCGATTTATCTCTAATTTGATGCTACCATTACAAATAACCCTATAATCAGAAACTGAGAAGTCAGTCTCACCTTCAGTCATCAGGTACACATTGCCTTAGAACAGTGATGTCTAATTTAGGTCCATCCAAATTTCTGACTCTATATCAATATTAGCAATGCTGTCCACCTAATTTAGGTTCACCCAAAATTCTGACTCTATATCACTATTAGCAATGCTGCCCACCACTAGCACTAATGTTTTTGTTTTGTTTGCTCCTCATAATAAACACAGCCCTCTAGGCCCACCGAAGAGAGCAACCTTCAGTGAATTATAGTCAGATTGTGAGTGCCATAATAACAGGGAAACATGTTCTATCACTAATATATTCAATTCAAGGTTAACAAGATACTGGCTTATAAAGTACAACTTACATGTGCAGGACTCAGTACTTTATTTAATTAATACCAACATCATTATTTAAAAAGATGAAGGCCGACTGAGAGACGCTGCTATCACATTAAGATAGGGACCTGACAAACTGGTAGTTCATTTAATCCATGAACACTTAAGATTCATGTTTTCCTAAGGAATACCTCATCTCCTGCTAACCAATTAGAAAGAAGGCGTACCCAGAAGTTGTGTATATAAACAAACCAAGGACCCAGACACACCATCAATCCCGCCCAGAGGAAGACCCCACATGGGTCGAAACGCGTTGGCCACAATATCCCTAAAGAAACAAGGAAGCAAGGAACCGGACACCAGAAGGACATTGCATGCGAGCAGACAGAGCCTAGCGGATATCCAAACCAGCAGCTGACTCCGCCGAGAGACACCGGAGAAGAGGAGGACGTGACTACAACACGCCGGCAAGGGGAAGAGCGGACTTTGCTGAGTCCCTGGGAGGTGAGTCCACAGTGAAGGTAGGGGATACAGTGTCTGGTTTCCAGCACCACAGCCGTCTCCCCCTCCTGCTGCATACCTGATTGCGGACCGGCAGGACACACCGCAGACTACCTGGTATTGCCGGGTGAGCTGCGGGTGTGCTCTGCCGCCATAGAAAGGTTTGGTTACACACCTCCACACACTCGGACTAGGGTCCGTACTACTTATCCCGGGAAGATCTCATTAAGAACAGCCAGCTGTGAATCATCCATCAGCAGCCCCATCTATTTAAATATTTATTCACAAGTGCTGGATGCCGCACCAACATTCAATTAAATCACAAAACTGACTGTGAACTTTATGGTCTCCAGTTCCTGCTTCACCACTGAAGCACCATTGCTTCAACAGAACAATTAGTGATTGATTTTTCTTTTTTTCTTTTTTTCTTGTTTTAATCAACCCCCCTATTTTTGCTTTCAGAGACTGAACATTGCCATTATACGGCATATGTCCCACAAATTGACTGTCATATTCAGTCAATGAACTACCATTCTTTTAGTTTATTAGCTTCCACCTCTACCCTAATAAAGTCTTATAACAATATATCGAGTTTTGAAATATCAGTAATTCACATACCTACAACTAAACACACACTATCCAGGTATAGGTTCTGAGCACATTGTATTGATCTATGACCATAGATCAAGTATTTGCAGATAAAATATATTATACTGACAGATATGTGATCTAACGTGACATGGATTACTAAGCATATTATATTATTAAATACAATAATCATTAATAATTAATTGATGGTGACAGGTGAAAAATAATATAATATTATATTTCTATTACTTTCTACATAAGTGTCGCAAAAATTATATAAGATACTTCATAAATAAGGTAACTAATTAACTATTTTTAGTTATGTGTTAAAACTAATGAGTGAAACAATAATTAGTTAAAAAAGTGTACAAAAGATTGTTAGTGTAAGGTTCATGAAGTGAAATCCAAATATCCCATCCTTATTGGTATCCATTGTGTGATACCTAGATTCTAATCCATTCTGTAATAAATTTGTATAGTCTTATATAGCCAAGAGAGCATCCTATTATTCTCCATTGGATTGTACGAGGAATGTAAATGATTATCCAAAGTTTATCTTAGATGCTATTTAATAGCCCCACTCTCTTAATCATTTCAAAAAGACACCATAGTTGATATGTTCATTCAAATCCACGGGTTGAAGACCACCCATTAGGAGTGTCCAGTGGCTCTCCCTCTTAAAAAGTTCTTGTTTGATGTTGCCACCCTTAGTGCCCAGATGTACCTTCTCAGTGCCAAACACTTTTAAATCGGTAGGGTTCCCCTGATGTTTTTTCAGGAAGTGCCTGGCTACTGATGTTTGTTGTTTGAATTTATCTAGATCCTTTTTGGAGTTTCTGATGTTACCCACATGTTCAAGTACCCTCTGCTTGAGGGGTATTGTGGTCATGCCTATGTACCTTGTTTTGCAAGGATAGGTGACACAATACACCACTTTAGATGTTCTACAGTTGATGTACTCACAGATTTTGTGTGTCTTTTTTTACTTGTCTATGAATTCTATGGTACGTGTCATGTGATCACATGCCTTGCAATTTCCATGCCTAAAGGATCCTTCTACCACCTGCTTATTTTTACCAGAACTATTGAAGTGACTATGGACCAGTTGGTCCCTTAAGTTGGTCGATCGTCTCCAACTTATGGATACATTTGGGCCAAGGACTTTATTCAGGTCCGGGTCCAAAGTTAATATAGGCCAATGATGATGTTTTATCCTTTGAATTTGTTGCCATTCTTGGCAAAAGTTGCCAACAAACCTCACTACATCCCTTGGTCCTAATATTAATGTGAGTCACAATATAATATGGAATTGACAGATCAAGATAATAAATGTGTATTTTTCCTTATGTGTGTGCACCATTATAGGAATTCTTTCTTCTTTTTTGTTTCTAGTGTTTTAAAGATTATCATATGTGTGTGGCCAGGGCAATGAAAGAACTACTATGATTTGATTAATAGGGATTTTCACTGCAATATTTAGTTTATAGATACAGTACAGGGGCTGTAGCAAGGTTGGTGGCTAAGTAGGCATACAGTAACTTATGTTCAAAAAGGTGCATACAAAAGTACTGTAGCTTATTTTGACCCATAAACAAAATATATTTATATTAAATATACACTAATGGATGAAAAACATTTTCCATAATACAGAAAATAATAAAAACAGTAATAAAATAATATCATCTGTTTTTAAGAGTAATTGCTCCACCAAGAAAAGCAATTAATAAACAGCGTTACTTCTTACTGATAAAAATGTTTATATAATAACATTGACTTCACAGAGTAATTCAGACCACATGTGAAACAAATATTAACACATGTAATGATGATAAAACATACAGATACATATTTTAATTGAATATAAATGTGTGTATGTAAAATGGTAAGGCTGATAATGAAGCTTATGAGACATATCTAAATCAGAACTACCCCTTAGAGAATATGAGCTGATAAGATGGTATAATTAACAATTCACTAGTATTAATCCTGTCCATCTGTAATAGTCACCAAATGTCAAAGCAGCAGTGATCACGGTTTAACTGAATGTCTCCGTAGATGATAACATTCATCTAGAAAAGTATGGCATCCAAGTACTCTAGTAGAAGGGTTGTACAGTACCGCAGTCATATAGTCAATAATTGTGAAAGTCAAAAGGTCAACACTACAATGTTGAATGTCATTATATTACATGGATAAAATGTCAACACCCAAAATGTCAATATCTGCAAAATGTCGACACATGAAATGTTGACAGTTAAAATGTTATCATACTGTATGAAATTTTAGGGTTGGGGTCAGGCTTAAACTTAGGTGTCACCATTATGTATTAGTTGACATTTTGACTATCATCATTTTGAACATTTTGTCAGTGTCAAAATTTTCATTTGACATTGTGGTTGCTGAAATTCTGAACATATCAACATTTTGTCTGTCGACGTGCTGTAGATGTTGACATAATGATGTCAATATAATGAAGCTTAATTGCTTAATTAAGTTAGCAAAATGTGTTGGGCTGTCCTCACTCCCTGTGCCTTGTGTTGTCTCATCTAAAGTTTATCGAACTCAGCTTTCCCCTTTTCTGACCACAAACTTCTTTGTTGTTATCTCACCTTACTGACAGGGGGATGCAGTTATTAGATAGACATTGACAATGTTGACATTTATTTTTTTATATGAACCCTTTAGGTAGTGTTTAGTGGCAGAAACATACACAAATCACACTGATCTGACAGGGTGGTCTATTTGAAACTTCTATTTAGGTCCGAGTTTGCTACAATTATACCCGATTGTAATCACGAATCTTGGTAAATACCCAAGTTGTATCTTTTTCACTGAAAGTACTGTAGTTTGGTCGATTGGGTATTCAATCGAGTTTGCAATCTCACCAAAGTTTTTATAGTGTAAATAGAGAAATCTGTCTCGAGTTTGTCTTTAGTAAATTTGTGAGTTGAAAAAATTCTTAAACTCACCTGAGATGCAATCTCGACCAAACACGAATCTTAGTAAATTTACCCCTAGGTGTGGGAAACAAGTCACTGCTTTAGGAGAGTGTTTACCCATATGAGGATTTACATTGCTACTGTATAGCAGGTGGCTTTAATAACCGAAGAGAAAATTACTAAATAAACTAACATTATCCACTGAACTACAGTATATAGAATTATGGACCAGTAATTGAAGCTATATCTAGGCATATAACTGTATGATATTACTTAATTATATGACCTACAGAATAGAAGAATAATATGTAATAACAATAGAAATGGTTACAAGCATTTGAGGACAATGTACAGCAATTTTAACCACTGAATTTCTTTTTCACACCTAAATTACCTAATAAAGGTTCCCTACAATGGGGGTTATGTTGAAAAATTGGACTCAAAATGAGAAGATGAATCCTTTTTTTAATGTATAGCTAATACATGATGACATGTGTCCACGTCAAAAATAAGTCACTTTCCTTTTTTTCTATGATATGAAGTAATGAACAATATTGTGTCTGGAAGACTATAAGAAAATGTCTACCACTTATCTTATGTTAGAATGCTAATAGTAATACAAAATAGTCATGGGTAACTTCTGCTATTTACAAGAAATCCTTTATTTTTTGAGGAGCCTGATTGGCTCTCTTGTGTTTCAATAAATATTTACCAAAATATAATTTTTATTACATGTGTTTTTCCAGTGGTCCCTAAATGGGTTGTCTTTCCCATATTTTAGGAAAAAATATGTGCAAACACTTACAGTAACACTCCTTCCTCCTGGTAGAACAATTATCTATGGGCTGTAAAGACTTATAAAGACATACTGTAAGCCAGACCATTTATGGGAGGAAATAATGGGACTAGCAGATTCCCTAAATCCTTAACCCCTTCCTCACATGTGACAGAGCAAGGCACAATCCCTTTGAGACACATTTAGCATAAACCACCGAAAATTAATAATTTAAGTGAATAACTCTAAGTAAAATTGGCTGAATAACTGTTAAAAAATTAGAAATGTGCACGGGCCCCCATGTTTCGGTTTAGGCAAAACCACCCTCAAGTGTTTTGGTTCAGTTTCTGTTTTAGTTTTGGATTTTTTTTAAATGTTATAAAAACAAATAACTTGGACATGTTTTAGTTCCTATAGTACTGTATTACTAACATCAATGTCATTAATTTCCAGTGATTTCCAGTCAATTTTGTATACCTCGCAGTACCTGAAATCACAAGGGAGGTAGTTAAATGCAATCCAAAATGCAGCAAATCCATTTTTTAGATCCGAATTCTGAACTTGTGAGAAGACTTGGTTTTATTTGGAACCCCAAAAATGTGGGTGTGTTCGTTTTTCAGCTAAACTGAACCATTGATGTCTATTAACAATACAATTCAGTGAATGTCTGAATTTAAATGGCAGTTGGCAAACTTCTATTTAGAACAAATTTAGTTGAATGACTAGTTGACTTGCAAATTAAACAATCTCTCTACTCTTCTGTCTGCTAAAACTGTGCACACATAGCGTAAGTTTCAATTAGTCTGCCCACAGTGCAGGTTACTATGGGAGGAAAACCTAGCTTGTCTTTGCTCGTACCTCTATGAGGTAAAAGCAAAAATAAACCAGGTTTTCCCATCAGACAACCGGAATTATAGTACCAGGTGCTGTTCCGATGGAAACTTGCCGCTAATTAATTCTGAAATGACCTCTGGCATTGCTCATACTATACCATGGATCACAGTTGTACAGGTTCCCTCTTGGCATTGGGATGATAAAATGCTAAAATAATATTACCTGATATATTGTTATAGACAAAAGCCAACTGACAAGCTCATGAAATGTAAACACTTTTTTGTTGATCAAACATCATTCTTTATTTTATTTTTTCTCAATAGCATTAATTGTTCTGAATGGGAACAACATATTTTAGATAGAGACACGACAAGCGATAAAACTCAAATTGTTATGTTTGCAATGTGGGCAACAATGGCAAAACATAGCAGGAGACTGAAATAATGAGAAACATAAATGAATTATTAATTATGTGGTACTTTGCAATCCCATGAATTATGTACGACTTTACAATGCAACCATAATAATTTCATTTTATAACAAAGCTTCTCTTTCTCAAATATATATAAATATATACATGAATATTTTAAAATAAAACCACAGATTTAAAGATACTGCAATAATTCAGTTGGTTTGTTACTGCAATTTTTACAATGACATTATTCAGTTTAGAATCAAGGGTTAATGAATTATATATATAGCCATCAGTTATGTCTACATGTCATTCCCTAGAGTGATTTAAATACTGTTATACTTTTTTTTCTGTATTAGTTAAGTTAATATTAATGCACAGATGCAAAGCATTCCAATTGCTAAATATACAGTATACAGTATGTGGTTGTGAATAATCACAGTATATAAATGCTTTCACTTTTATTCAGGAATTGTAATTGGCTAAGTACAAATACTTGAACTTTTTCAGTAGTAAACAAAAGACACACAGACATGTACATTGAATTATAATACAAAAATATTACTGATAAAATATTTGTACAAATACAGTAGCTGTTAAAGATCCAATAATAATATCAAAGGATGTGTATGTGAGACACACACTACTGTTTATATGTATTATGGTATTTATATAAGCAATATACCTAAAATAAGTGTTGTTTGCAGTTTTTAACATTTAATCATTGGGCCTATTGATAGGGGTCTATCAGCACCTTTGACATCCAAATGGTACTTCTGACTATTTGAGTGAAACCCCATTTAGTACTGAAAGTCCAGATGGGCCTTCATTGTGCATGCCCTAGTCCCTCACATAGAAGGAGATGTATAAAGCCTTGGAGAGAGAAAAATTGAATAAATTGCCCAAAGCAACCAATCAGCTTCTAACTGTAATTTATCGGGTACAGTCAGTTAGAAGTTGATTGGTTGCTTTGGCAATTTCTCCACTTTATCTCTCTCCAAGGCTTGCTACATCTCCCTAAGGGTCAGAAGAGCAGAGTGGGTGCAACTATAGTTAATAGACCAGCAATGCTGGGCCCTCTGCATTGTTGAGACTCATTGTTACCGCAGTACAAAGTACAAAATAAATACTAGTCAAAAGCCATTGGGAGAACTAATCGATATCTCTGCATTCAGATCTACACTTGCAATTCAAACTTTAGGGCAATTAATTGTTTCAAAGCATGTGTTCTATTACAGTTGGATAACTAATGCAAAAAGTTCAGCCAAATAAATAGCAACTCCAAAGCAAGTTTTATACTCCAAACACTCTGAAGAAACTACTGGTCAGTTGGAGATGGAAAAACCAGTCAGGATCCCAATTAGACCAAATCTTAAACACTGTGGAAACATTTAAAAGCCTTCTGCAGCTCCCAAAGGAGCAATCACCTTTCTTTGTATAATAATTAAAAAATAATCATAACAAAAATACTAAAAGAAGCAATAACCATATTGGTAATGTTTAAACTTTTTCTGTTAGTAAGTGGATGGAGCTGGAGTTGGCATGGACTTTCCATTGCTCCACTTAGTTGTGCACACTCAGTAATAGTCTGGGCACAGTTCCCAACGTGATTCACCCCTCCAGGGTGCTTTTTTAAGGATAAATTGGAGTTGACCAAAAATAGGGAATATATACTATCTTTAAATAGAAAAAAGGGGGTGGGAAACTGGAACTTTAAAACCAGAAGTCCTTCTGAAAACAGCGGGAAGCATTTGTTTCCTGGAATTCCTATAGAACTCTAGTTGCTTTAGTCTGTAATGCTTTTTGATTGTGTATTTTTTCATAATGTATCTTAATGTTGTCAATATTAAAATATTAAAATCGTAAACAAAGGATTTCAATGTTTCTCTCATTAAACATAGAAGAAAAAACTTTGAGTATGTAAAACCTGTGTGTATAAAAATAAAACTAAATAAAAAATGTAAAAGCTTTGTATAAAATTTGATCATAAATATTAGGTATACTTAAATATATCATGAGAAATTTAATCTAAAGGTTTATCTTAAAAAGTTTGAAAGAAGTTTCCCGAAAGGGGGGGAGGTATCTATACAAAATTTTATTTGTTGGAAGAAACTGTATTTGTAAATACCTTTTAAAACTGGAAGAATTTTCATTATAAAAACACTTTCAACTCAATATCTATATTCAATCCATGTGGTTCAAGGGTATTTAAGAGAAAAATCAATTTTGTTTAATATTTCTTTAGTGTGCCCACAATGTTCTCTCCTCTCCTCTCCAGTTTGGCTTTTTTTTGGTTTCCTATAAATTTTAATCCTTTCGGATTTTTATATTGGTATTTTGTAAAATGAGCAAATATGATGTGGGTGGTAAGGCCTCTTTTGATGTTATAGATATGCTCAACTATCCTCAGTTTTATTTTGTGTTTTGTTTGGCCTATGTATTGGATTCCGCATGGACTCTTGCGGTATCCAATACATTGTTTTAACAAATTTATCACAATATATCTTATACAAACCACTTTAACATTTAGTGCTGATATAACTTTTTGAACCATACTTTCCTGGCATAAGCCAGTGGTGCACTCCCTCCCAATGTTCTGCAAGGACTACAACTACTGCCAGCAAATGACTGGAAAAGATTATCAGCAGGGAAAGTCTGCTAGCAATGAGTCTATATATGGAATTGGGTTGAAAGTAAAGTGTTATGTAAAGTATCTGCACTCATTAATTACCCAATATAATAAATAAAATATCCCAAGAGCTGTAAGTAAAACTGTATAAATACATATCTATTAAACCATTACTTAAATATCTCACTGGCTGTAGTCATATAGTTACTCTAAAAACAAACACATAAAACAGATACATCGAACTCCTGAATGGAGAACAAATTATAATTATTACAAATATGTTGCAGAACATACAGCTCTAGGGATACTGTATTTACTATATTGGGTCACTAATGAGATCAGACACTTTACACAACATAGGGGCACACATTGTGACTGATCACACCACAAATGTACACACGCATTGCGCCTTGTAATTTCCTGCACCTGCATATGTTATGCTACGCTACACTATGGCGAGTACTGCGATCACACCATGCCTTCCTATGGAAGGTGCGCGTCTCGCACTAAGCATGGCATGATTTGCTGAGCCAGCGTCAACACTATAGCTGGGAATATCTGTACAGCATTTATTTAAATGAAAAATTATTGCTTTATTATCTTTTTAATTGGCCTTAAATTACCCAAAAATTACTTTTTTTTTAACCTTTGTTGCATTTTTCATTTTGTTTTTTTGGACAAGAAAAGTCTGTTTTTTTCTAAATTTTTTCCTTGAAAAAATGCACAAAACAGCCATTTAGTGCATTTTTAAAAAACAATATATTTTTCTTTAGGACATAATTATTATTGTTACCCAGTACTTTATATTTTTTTATTAAAGTACCAGCTGTTCCCGAATTTCCTTTAATGTCGCACAGGGTCTTGCCCAAAAATTGTCACTTAATTTTTTTCTCTTATAGAAAATTGGTCGCATAGCCAGCATGAATTTTGGAGGGAAAACCTTGCAGCCAATTGAATATGTTTGCATAGAGTGCCAAGCATTAATATTGTAGATTGCGGCTTTATTACATGTTTTTTGGGCTTGAGAGAAACTGCCTACAATATTAAAGTCAATTTGCAAACTTGTAAATTACCATTGTATTTTTTTTACATTAAAGAATTCAAACCACTGGATATATTAATCTACAGTTTCACAAAGTGCAGGAAAACTCACAAGAGAAAAACTCCCAAAATAAATTATAGTTGGGACAGATGAGACCAGGTCCTGGTCAGCTAGGGGAGCCCAATAAAGCCCCCACATCTAAGGTTATTCTACTCAAATTGTCTTCTCATACAGTATATGATAAAATTTTACCAAAGGAGTAGAAATTAAATGAAATTATATTGGCAAAATCAATACCTATGAAATGATTGACATACTGTATGTACAGTATATAGTTGTAGATTGTGGAAATTAGCTTGGTGTGCTCCTTACCTTGGTTTATATGGTGATAATCATGCTTACAGGTAATTTCTATTATATTTAATTTATTTAATTTTATGATGCTATATTATAGTAATCAATAGATGAATGATACAACCCTGAATTTATTAATTATCAATTGCTCTTAAAATATTGATGATTCTTGATCTGAATTGTCATAACTCACAAAAAGTTTGATTGACAAAGCAGTTAACTCATATATAATCTGTTGTTGTACATGACAGGTGTTGGCTACCTATTTTAATAATTTTTGCCCAGTGCTGGACTTTTCACCATGTATTTGTATACAAGAAAATGGGCACTTACCATTAAAGTACGGAAAACAGCACTTCTTTATTAACTCATGTGTGTAAACATTTGTTGATGTTTGGGTGTGGTTTGGTGACATCACAACGCCGTGACGCCACCGTCTGTGAAGTGAAGTCTGGAAACTTAGATGTAAGTTTTTTTATGTGTGCTTTGATTAAATATTTTTATACCATACTCGCTGTGGGCGCACTGTATCTTCTTCTTTGACCATATATACAATATATATACAATATATATATATATATATATACAAGAAAATGGGCACTCACAATTAATGGATGGAAAATAGTACTTCTTTATTAACTCAGGTGTATAAACATTTGTTGATGTTTGGGCATGGTTTGATGACATCAAGACGCCATGATGCCACTGTCTGTGAAGTGGTCTGTTACAGGGAGCCGGAGCCAGGATGCTACTAGTACTGCATGTATTGCAGCATTCCGTTGTGGACAAACCATTATTCCAGCTGCTGCTGTTTCCACTTGGCACCGTGAATCCCATGATTGTTGAGACCAGTATGCTGTATATTGGAAACTTTGATGTAAGTTTCTTATGTGTGCTTTGATTAAATATTTTTATACCATACTCACTGCGGTGTGCACTGTATATTGTTCTTTGACCATATATATATATATATATATATATATATATATATTTAAAGATATACAAGAAAATGGGCACTCACAATTAACGGATGGAAAACAGCATTTCTTTATTAAATCATGTGTGTAAACATTTGTTGATGTTTCGGTCCAGTAGGACCTTTATCAAGACCAGACAGAAAGGACACCATGTCAACCACAAAGAGACCTAACCCTTATTCAATCAGAACCAGCCTAAATAGTGGCATCAATCAAGTACAAGGACCCCCCCAATTTAATACCATGTACCCACCGACATATTTTTATATCTAATATATACACAGATCCCTGTGTCTTAATGGCATAAATACCCAGAGAGCCGGACCGCATATACATTGTGCAGTTATGGGTGTATATTTTAGACATAGAATTTTTGAAAGCATTCTTACTTTGCAGCATTTTTTCCACAACTGCCTAAAACAAGTGTAGGCGGCCCTCTGGGGACTTGATATACAGTGAATTAAGCATAGTCAACAGGCAAGTTCATCCAATATTACAATTTATTTAATCTTTGTCATGGACAAAGTACAAGCAAAGTAGTATTACCTTTATAGTCAAACACCTAGGGGTATATTTACTAAAGTGTGGGCTTTTAGAAGTTGAGATGTTGCCCATAGCAACCATTCAGATTCTACTTAACATTTATCTAGCACCTTAAAGAAGATAATAGCTAGGGGTATATTTACTAAAGTGAGAGTTTTTAGAGGATGAGATGTTGCCCATAGCAACCAATCAGATTCTAGCTATTATCTTCTAGAAGGTGCTAGTTAAATGTTAAGTAAAATCTGATTGGTTACTATGGGCAACATCTCCACTTCTAAAAACTCTCACTTTAGTAAATATACTGCCTATAGTGAAGAAGGAACCTGCGGCTGAACACTTAGAATATATCTGCAACAAGCAGGGTAGACCGTGAGCCTGTGTGAAGTTTGCGAACTAGCTGCCCTGTTAGATAGGGTTGAAGAACTGAGGTAATGCCCTGCACTGGGACTAGGTTGTTTTTATCTTCTGTTTGCTTTGTGCTGACAACTGAAAAGCTTCTTTTAGTTGTTTAACTGATCGAGTTGCATGTTTACCCTTATTTTGAGCACATAGACACTGCACCACTGACCACTCTACTGAGCTAAAATACCACAGACCATCACAATACATATTATCTCACAAACTTAAGTATCCATATGCTAAATCACAACAGAAACCATACAGTTTGGTATGCAAATATTCAAAAATACAGACTATTCCGATATCCAAAATAATGCTGGTCCCAAGCATTTTGGATATGGGAGACTCAACCTGTGTCACAAATCTTCATATGCTACAACACAGTAAACCCATAAGCTCCTGTATTACTATATCTATCACACAAACCTTCATATATTGAATAATGTATCACAAATAACTCCTTATGCTGACTGCTATACATATGTACACTGCAGCCTCAGTATTATCCATTCATTGTATTAGATAGAGAGAAAATGTACTTCTGGATACATCATAAAGCATTCTTCTTAAAGTGCACTTAGCAAAAAGTAAACCTTCTAAGTTTGTACAACCTCTGTGATTTGGGAATTAATGACTGCCTAGTCAATATTATATAAAAAAGCTATGTCACAGTGTGGCAAGCTGATAGACTGACACATGTGAGGGAAGGGTTAACCTCTTGGTATTCAGGGGATACTACAGGACCACCTCTTTCTCATATGGGATGGAGTTTTGGCCTATATAATATTTTTCCTGGTTTGGTTGCATCGTTACCAGCCACACCAGGCTGTACGTTCCCTGACATGGTTTCTAACAATGCAACCAATCAGAAACGCTCAATGGGTGGCTGCTGGAAGATAATCTTCCAGAAGCCACCAGTTGCAGAGGGACTTTCCAGCTCTCTGTGTACTTGCATCCTCCCCCAGTATCTTCCATGCAGCTGATCACTGCTGATCAGGCAGCCCAGCAGCACCCACCACAGAACTTCTGCAGAGAGAAACAGAAAGGTGATTGAATTAAATGCCAGTACACACTAGACATTGTCTAATGTTTACTGATCTTGTAAGCAATGGGCAATGTCACTGACCACGCACGGGAGCATGCATCATCAGCACCATAGCAGGTACACACTAGATGATGTGCCCAATATGTCATCTGACCTGGATGGATTGGATGACATACCATCTAGTGTGTACCCTGCTTTAAAGCCAGGCCGAGGTTTCCACTTGGCCTGGCTCCAAAGCAGGGTGCACACTAGACAATATGATATCTGATCCGTTCAGGTCAGATGACATTTTGGGCACATCGTCTAATGTGTACCTGCTATGTCGCTAATGATGTGTGCTCCCAAGCATCAGTGACATTGTCAGTTGCTAACTCGATTGGACGACCTGAATGGATCGGATGACATATTGTGTAGTGTGTACCCTGCTTTAGAGCCAGGCCAAGGTATCCACTTGCTTGTTAATGAAGTCAGGAAATCCTGAGCAGATTTGTTTGCGGTGGATCCAATTTATATGTTTATTAAATTATGGTGACTTTGTCCCCGGGATATGTAGATTGAACAGCCCTTTGTCTGTGTTTGCAGCTATAGGAAGCAAACAATGTGGGGGGTAAGACAAAAAGTAGTCAAACCAAAGTGTATTTAATGTGACCCTCAGGTGTATTTAGATATAGCCAGATCAAAGGCAAGTCATATTTGTGCTGGCTTATGAGATAAAATCAGGGCCAACACTACCATTAGGCAGTTTTAGGCAGCTGCCTAAGGGCCCTGGCATCTAAGGGGTGCTGCCAAGTCATCAAAATGAAGGATGTCTCTGAAAGGTATGACGAACTATCAAAGAAATTAGTTTGGTGAGACATTGTTCAATAATTTTACATTTCATTGTTATTATCTTTTTGAGTAAATTCATGATTTTACCAATTATTTTGATGATAATTATGGTGAGGTGAGTTGCATTTATAAGCATGTTGACTACATTGAAACACTTATGTTAAGTGGGGGAGACTTATTTTAATGTAAGTGTAGATATAGGGTTGAAAATGTCTTTTAATGTA
The DNA here is from genome assembly GCA_031769625.1 of Taudactylus pleione. Lineage (NCBI taxonomy): Eukaryota > Metazoa > Chordata > Amphibia > Anura > Myobatrachidae > Taudactylus > Taudactylus pleione. The sequence continues at coordinate 29,252,546 of JAUIMM010000092.1, read as the reverse complement.
AGTGTATGGGGAAGTGAGTGGCTTTCTATGAACTGTGGTTGTGGGCATGAGTTATTAATAGCAATTCCCCTTTTATGCTGGTCATGCCCACTGTGATGGAGTACATTTGCCCCTGTGGGTGGGGGGCTTAATGATAAAGAAATACATCTGGGGAGGCAATATAAGTAGAATACAGACAATGTGGGCACTATAAGGAGAGTACATTAAAGGTGTGCACTTTATTGGAGAATACAAATTTGTTGAAGGGACACACACTACAAGGGGACTACAGACAAGGGGGGCACTATAAGGAGAATGCAAACACTATAGAGAGAGTACAGTCAAGGGGGCACTATAATTATTGTACAGCTATGTTAATTGGGTATGACAAAAAAGATTAAAAACATTGGGCTTGATTCAGACCCGCTCGCGAACGCTATGCGCTTGCAAGCATGTCGATGGTGGCCCAGTGCGCATGCACACAAAGGAGCTGGCTCCGTCATGCGCATGCGCAAGACCCGGATAGCGACGGGCAAACTGCGAACGATCGCTGTTACACATGCATGGCAGGGACCAGCATGGGTGCCTGTGTGTTACAGCGTTTGGTCTTTTGGATCCCATAGAGGCATGCCACTCCAGGTAAACCAGCGTGTATCTTACAGGCTATCATTTACCCCGTTGACTTTGTTGAGCCTTTGATAGTTTGGTGGTGTTATTTTTACAGGCACTGGTACCCCCTTAGGAGTTTGATTGTCTAGTTTGGGCAACACCGCTGGGACAACTCAAGGAGGTATTTGTGTGTACATTTGTGTTACTATAGCAGTTGTTGTGTTACTAATCACGATTGTCTGCTTAGCAATTCTACACCAGTAGCTATGTCCCTGGATAATTTTGCATAAGACATTAATTATATGTATTCATATTCATATCATCCTGGGTTACTCTGAGCCATGATTTCAGTGAAGTCCAGGTATGTGTTAAATGCTGTTCTGTATGTTACAACTCTGCATGCCGTGGGTGCACTTAGTTACTATTTGTGTAACACATTGGTGGTTAATGGTATGGCTGTGGCCATTGGTGATTGATGTTAATTCAATCACATTTGACATATAGGGGTCTGATAGACAGGTTATTGTGTGTTTTTCTTATATTTCACAGATACTGTTATATCCATTTTCCAGTATTCCATATATGACTCTGTTGAATTGAGGTCTTGAGAAAGGTACTAATTGTACCGAAACGTTGACCATGAATACAGACTCTTACCCATTTCATTGAGACGTCAAAAGATGAATAAACTTTGAATGTTTTATAACCAGCGAGTGCAACCATCCTATTGGGAAATCTATTGCTATATGTATATATATATATATATATATATATATATATATGTGTGTGTGTTTGCATGTATATGTACTGTACACACACACATATATATATATATATATATATGGATATATAAGCTCGTAATCCAAGCTTATATATATATATATATATATATATATATAAATAAAAAAGGGTGAAGGAGCGGCGCCTTCAGTGTAACAACTTTTATAGCAGGGATATTAAGACCAAGTCCATAAGGTCCAAACACACAGTCTATCCTTGCAGTGTCTTCGTGTAAATCCCGCGATGTAAATCTCAAAGAAAACAGAAAAACAAAACAAACATAGTGTAGTCTGAAATGATATAAATATATATATATACATTGAAAAAGTGCTGTCGTGCAAAAGGGGTGACATAGATAATAGCCGTGTGTTAGAAACACTCCACTCGTGTGTATACAACAAAGCTCCAGCACCCCGAGTATATAAAATAGCCTTGTACCAGCTGTTTACTTGTCTTATGTCAAGGTAACAGGTATCTTTCTTTTTGTCCTTTTCTAGGTCCAGGAACTTAGATGTTGGTCAGCACTTTTTCAATGTATATATATATTTATATCATTTCAGACTACACTATGTTTGTTTTGTTTTTCTGTTTTCTTTGAGATTTACATCGCGGGATTTACACAAAGACACTGCAAGAATAGACTGTGTGTTTGGACCTTATGGACTTGGTCTTAATATCCCTGCTATAAAAGTTGTTACACTGAAGGCGCCGCTCCTTCACCCTTTTTTATTTAAATTATTTAGTTGATTTTTTTGAATAGATCACACTTTGGAAAGTGCGGCAGCCACCTTAAATAGGGAGTGTTTTTTGAGATATTTTATGTGGTTTATTTTTCACTATTTCTTTTGATTATATCACATGTACTGTTTATGAGCTTTGTGCGCCACTTATACCATTTTATATCTCATATATATATATATATATATATATATATATATATATATATATATTAGGGGTGAGCGGGTTCGGATTTCTGAAATCCGAACCCCCCCGAGCCCCCCTGATCCGAGTCCGATCCGAGTCAGGCTCGACTTTTCCCGCCTGACTCGGATTCTGAAATCGAGGCAAAACGTCATCTTCCCGCCTTCCGAGTCTCGCGGGTTTTGGATCCTATATAAGGTACCCGCGTCGGCGCCATTTTCTCACTCAGCTGTGGACAGTGAAGAGGGAGGGTGGGAGTTAGGGCTGGCTGGGCTGTGTAGTGTAGTGTAGTGCAGAGTAGTGTTGTGCTGTGCTGTGCTGCGCTGTGCTGCTGTTGTCCACTATTTCAAAGTCCATAGGGGCTGGCTGTGTTGTGCTGTGCTGCTGTTGTTAATAGGGGCTGTGTCCACTACTTCAAAGTCCATAGGGGCTGGCTGGACTGTGTTGTGCAGTCAGTTCTCCATAGGGGCTGTGTCCACTCCAAAGTCCTGTGCAGTGTCCCAGTCCTAAAGGGGTGCTGTAGTGTTGTCCAGGGGGTGCTCTGTCCATCAGGGGAGCTCCCCCCAAGTGCTAAAAAAATAATATTTTTTGTGTGTTTGTGAATTGTGTGCGCAGTAGCCGCACGTGCATCAACAAAGTAGTGCCAAGCGTGCGCCTGTGTCATAAGTAAAGGGCCGGCTGGCTTGACCGATAAAGGATGCTGTAACCCCCAAAGTACACTCCAAACCAAAAAAATATATATTTTCTGTGTTTGTGAATTGTGTGCGCAGTAGCCGCATGTGCATCAACAAAGTAGTGCCAAGCGTGCGCCTGTGTCATAAGTAAAGGGCCGGCTGGCTTGACCGTTAAAGGGTGCTGTAAGCCCCAAAGTACACTCCAGTCCAAACCAAAAAAAAAATTATTTTCTGTGTTTGTGAATTGTGTGCGCTGTGGCTGCACGTGCATTAACAAAGGAGCAGCGCCAAGCGTGCGCCTGTGTCCCATAAGTAAAGAGCCAGCTGGCTCATTTCTTAAAGGGTGGTGTAACCCACAAAGTGCACTACTCTCCAGCAAAAATAAAAAAATATTTTCTGTGTTTGTGTGCGCTTTAGCCGCACGTATATATCAATATAACATAAATGGAGGACCAAACTTTCTCCGATAAAAATAAAATAGGGAAAGATCAAGAACCACTTCCTACTAGTGCTGTTGCTGCTGCTGGGAGTTGTTCATCATCCCAGAGAGGAAGTAGGAACATCACTACTTTTACTAAACAATTGACCCTCCAACAGTCCCTAGCGATGAGGATGAAGTACGACAGCAGTCATCCTGAAGCAAAACGTATAACTGAGGCCTTGACTGCTATGTTGGTGTTAGACGTGCGTCCGGTATCCGCCATTAGTGCAGAGGGATTTAGACAATTGATGGAGGTAGTGTGTCCCCGGTTCCAAATCCTGTCTAGATTCCACCTGCATCCTCAAAGCAGCAGCGACAAGCGTGCGTCTGTCTGTTAAAGGATGGTGTAACCCTCAAAGTGCGCTCCACAAACAATAAAAATATTCTTCTTTTTTTTTCTGTCTTTGTGAAATGTGTGGGCTGTAGCCGCACCTGCATCCTCAAAGCAGCAGCAACAAGCGTGCGTCTGTCTGTTAAAGGGTGGTGTAACCCTCAAAGTGCTCCAAAAAATAAAAAACTATTTTTTTTATGTGTTTGTGACTTGTGTGTGATGTAGCCGCACGTGCATCAACATAGTAGCAGCGCCAAGCGTGCGCCTGTGTCATAAGTCAAGTGCTGGTTTGGACATCTGGTCCGGACTGAAGGACGTGCCAACAATTTCTGACAAGTCTACTGTCACTGCATATGATACTGTCCTCAAAGCAGCAGCGACAAGCATGCATCTGTCTGTTAAAGGATGGTGACACCCTCAAAGTGTGCTACACAAACAATAAAAATATTGTTCTTTTTTTTTCTGTCTTTGTGAATTGTGTGGGCTGTAGCCGCACTTGCATCCTCAAAGCAGCAGCGACAAGCGTGCGTCTGTCTGTTAAAGGGTGGTGACACCCTCAAAGTGTGCTACACAAACAATAAAAATATTCTTCTTTTTTTTCTGTCTTTGTGAATTGTGTGGGCTGTAGCTGCACTTGCATCCTCAAAGCAGCAGCGACAAGCATGCGTCTGTCTGTTAAAGGGTGGTGACACCCTCAAAGTGTGCTCCACAAACAGTAAAAATATTCTTCTTCTTTTTTCTGTCTTTGTGAATTGTGTGGGCTGTAGCCGCACTTGCATCCTCAAAGCAGCAGCGACAAGCGTGTGTCTGTCTGTTAAAGGGTGGTGTAACCATCAAAGTGCACTCCACAAACAATAAAAATATTCTTCTTTTTTTTTCTGTCTTTGTGAATTGTGTGGGCTGTAGCTGCACTTGCATCCTCAAAGCAGCAGCGACAAGCGTGCGTCTGTCTGTTAAAGGATTACATCGGTGACAGCATCCAAGTAGGCATGTCAGACAGTCCGTACCTGTACTGGCAGGAAAAAGAAGCAATTTGGAGGTCCCTGTACAAACTGGCTCTATTTTACCTGAGTTGCTCCCCCTCCAGAGTGTACTCCGAAAGAGTGTTTAGTGCAGCCGGGAACCTTGTCAGCGAAAGGCGTAGGAGGTTGCTTCCACAAAATGTGGAGAAGATGATGTTCATAAAATGAATTATCAACTCTTCCAGGGAGACCAGCCTCCAGAATGTACAGAGGGACCTGTGGTTGTGGATGCCAGCGGGGACGAATTAATACTCTGTGAGGATGAGGATGTACACAACACTGAAGAGGGTGAGGAATCGGTGGATGAGGAGGATGAGGACGACATCTTGCCTCCGTAGAGCCAGTTTGTGCAGGGACAGATTAATTGCCAGCTTGTTTTGTGGGGGCCCAAACGAACCAATCATTTCAGCCACAGTCGTGTGGCAGACCCTGGCGCTGAAATGTTTGGTTTGTTAAAGTGTGCATGTCCTGTTTATACAACATAAGGGTGGGTGGGAGAGCCCAAGGACAATTCCATCTTGCACCTCTTTTTTTTCTTTGCATTATGTATAGTTTGGGGCCTAGTTTTTCAAACTGCCATCCTGTCTGCCACTGCAGTGCCACTCCTAGATGGACCACGTGTTTGTGCCGCCCACTCGTATCTCTTAGCATAGTCATCCAGCTACCTCGGTGCAACCTTTTGGACATAAAAACACTATTGTGAGGTGTGAGGTGTTCAGAATAGACTGGAAATGAGTGGAAATTAAGGTTATTGAGGTTAATAATAGCATAGGAGCAGAAAAACACACAAATTCTGTGATTTTAGCTGTTTTTATTCTTTTTAAAAAAAAAATACAGATCCAAAACACAAAACCCAGAACCCAAAACACGGAAGGGTGGTTTTGGCAAAACCAATCCAGATTCAAAACACGAAGAAAGATCCTGTTCCAAAACCAAAACACAAAACACAAAAAGTGTCCGGTGCACACCCCTAATATATATATATATATATATATATATATATATATATACGTATAATAAGCTCGTAATCCAATATGCAGTATTATAAATTCTTAGAAGAGATGGATCCTTCTAAGAATTTATAATACTGCCTATTCAATTATGAGCTTATTATATATTGGACTTTTTTATATATTTAATTGAAGTGAACAGTTCGCTATTTGTTTTCTTTGGGGCTCATCTTCTATACTACTCTATAAAATATTATGTTCTAGCCCCTACTAACAGGGGGGTTGTTTTAAAAGGATTGTAGCCATTTATTATATACTAACAAAAGCTGAGCGCAGGTTAAGGGCATTTCTTTGTATGTATATATATATATATATATTATATATATATATATATATACTGTGTATGTATATATATATATATAAATATATATGTGTGTGGATGTATATATATATATATATATATATATATAAACATGCAAACACACACACATACATGTGCATTGATATATGTGGGTAAAACGGACAGAACCCTTCGAGAAAGGATGGCGTTATACCGGTCGGCCATTCATGCTGCCTTAGCATCGGATGGCAGTGACCAACCGGTTGCACACCATTTTGTGAAGTTTGGCCATAATTTTGCCATGTTACGCTATATGTTCATTGACCACATTCCCAAACCCATATGTGGTGGTGACAGGTCTCGGATGTTGCTCCAGTGTGAATCACGCTGGATCTTCAGACTTGATGCTTTGGCACCGAGAGGCCTTAATGAGAACCTAGGTCTTCATTGTTTTCTTTAAATGATTTTGCAATGATTTTTTTTATATTTATCTGTGATTATTCATTATATGTTTAGTTCTGGGCTTCTCTAAGCTCTGTATCATGTGATTGTTTAGAGTGTTCATTACCATGACTTTAGTCCACAGACCTGTATGGTCAGTTGTTTATCTGCCTGTAGGTTTTATACACCTAGTCTTAAATATATTGTCTTACTATATGTTCTCCTTTTAGGTAAAAGTTTTTGAATATGATTTTTGTTGTTAAAATTTTATGATATTTTGAACCTTATGTATTTATTGTGTATGCTGGTGATATTACTGATATTGGAATATGCTGTCAGCATCAGTGCCTTAAACTAATTGTTTATTATTTTTTCTTATTTTTTTCTTACTTTTTTCTCACTATTAATGTTATTATCATAATGTGTATAGTTATATTTGCTTCATCTGTCATTGGTGCACTGATCGTCTTTTTAATATTCTGGTTTGTGTACAGGTTCGTTGCTCCATTGGTATCCATGGAACTGGGGACACCGGCATGAGCGGCTTCCATCCCTACTACACTGACGCGTCTATTGAGACGCCCACATGATGGTTGGGTGGTGTGACATCATCATATGGCAACCCGCACCGGGAACCTCTGGAGGTGCGAATCTCACGAGGTGTTATGAGTATAAATTTGTTGTTTGTTTATATATGTGTTTGACCTTGATAATGGGGCAATAAAGGGCCCCGAAATGTCGGTGGTGATTTAATCACATCCCTGTGTGTTTCATATTTGTGTGGAGTGCCGCCTGTCTGGATTGTATACTGGGATACAACCACGATTGTCTTTCTGTGGAGGGCACCTGCCATCTTATTTCTCTATTTTTGAAAGTGCCACCCATGGACATTCTATATATATATAAATGTACATGTTGAGGTTCAGAGTTTTCCATATCTGAAATGCTCGGGACCAGAAGCATTTCGGATATGGGATTTTTTTCAGTATTTAGAATACCTGGGGGTCCGTTGACATGGGCAGGGGTGCGTGGGGGTCTGGCTTGTGTTGCGGGGGTACAGCAGTGTCCAACGCAGGGTGCAGGGGTCCAGTGGTGTCCGTGGCAGGGTGCGAATGGGTCCAGCAGGGGTGTGGGAGAGTCCAGTGGTGTGTGCATCGGCATCGGCCAACATTACAGTACACCATAAAAATTAACATTTTTATGTTATACGGTGCTTAGAAAGAAAAAAAAAACATTAAAATTGTGTTGGATATGTTTTAAATAGATGTTCTTGACCTGATTCAGTCATAAAAAACCCTGACAATTTCTGAGCATTTTTTGGAAAAAAATTGTGAGTTAAGTGGTTAATAAATGTGTATTTTTATACTATCCAAGCTGTGTACATAGAAATCTATTAGTGATATGTTACCGAAATACCGACCAGCGCTATTTCACATTTCTTCATACAGTATGGTCTATCTTATATTCTGTTTGTGACTGTGGGTGTATCTGCTTGTGTAATATTACATTACAGTGTCAGTGGCTGTGACACTGTAACGTAGCATTTCACTTGCAGATACACCCACAGTTGCACATAGAATATAGGCATGCTGTATATCATTTTAATCAGCAGAGAAAAGACTTGCGGCACACCATGGCATGACTAGAAGGGCTGTTTAACATGCAAGGATGCTAGATGTATGAGGACACATTTGTAGAATAGCTAAAATATTGATGATTACTGTGGACACCCCAGGGGGAATTATTTGTATCTAATTTAAAATTAGAAATATGTGGTTCGGTTCTCCAAAAATGCGAATCCACCCGAATTCATGAATCCAAACCAAACCTAGTCAGGGTTCTGATCTCCTGATGAGATCCGAACAGATCCGAGTTGCAATTCTTCCCCAGTTCATCCGATTCTAAAGCCAAATTTTGGGTTTTGGATTGCAACAATTACATGATTTTAGCTGATTTTGTAATTTTTTTTAAACCCAGACTCAAAACCAAAACACTTGAGGGTGGTTAGGCAAAATGAAAACCAAAACACGAAGATGAATCCGGATCCAAAACCAAAACACGGGGGTTGGAGCACATCTCGAGTTAAATATTACTTGGGCAATTCTGGGATGGCCCAGATTTAATTAGCTGGTCAGCCAGTCAGCAAATATTGGGTAGTGATATCACGAGGAACGGAAGAAAGCTCATAAAAGGTATGAGCGCCCTTTGTTCTGGGTTCAAACTGAATGATCAATGTTGCATTTCTTGCATTTCTTACTGTTCCTTCCTGACAGATTAACTGCCTTTTAATTTGTACATTTTTCCTTTTTATTTTAAATTGTAATACATGTATGTACTTTGTAAACCATTTTTATTTGTAACATTCTTTTTAACTAAGCATTGTATACCTTTTGTAAATAAAGTATTCTTTATTAATTTACTTTATATTAGGGGTGTGCACCGGCCACTTTTCGTGTTTTGTGTTTTGGTTTTGGATCTGGATCTTTCTTCGTGTTTTGGATCTGGATTGGTTTTGCCAAAACCACCCTTCCGTGTTTTGGGTTCTGGGTTTTATGTTTTGGATCTGTATTTTTTTGAAAAAAAGCATAAAAACAGCTAAAATCACAGAATTTGTAGGTTTTTCTGCTCCTATGCTATTATTAACCTCAATAACCTTAATTTCCACTCATTTCCAGTCTATTCTGAACACCTCACACCTCACAATAGTGTTTTTATGTCCAAAAGGTTGCACCGAGGTAGCTGGATGACTATGCTAAGCGACACGAGTGGGCGGCACAAACACGTGACCCATCTAGGAGTGACACTGCAGTGGCAGACAGGATGGCAGTTAGAAAAACTAGGCCCCAAACTGTACATAATGCAAAGAAAAAAAAGAGGTGCAAGATGGAATTGTCCTTGGGCCCTCCCACCCACCCTTATGTTGTATAAACAGGACATGCACACTTTAACAAATCAATCATTTCAGCGCCAGGGTCTGCCACACAACTGTGGCTGAAATGATTGGTTCGTTTGGGCCCCCACAAAACAAGCTGGCAATTAATGTGTCCCTGCACAAACTGTCTCTACGGAGGCAAGATGTCATCCTCATCCTCCTCATCCACCGATTCCTCACCCTTTTCAGTGTGTACATCCTCATCCTCACAAAGTATTAACTTGTCCCCACTTGAATCCACCACCACAGGTCCCTCTGTACCTTCTGGAGGCTGGTCTTCCTCTAAGAGCTGATAATTCATTTTGATGAACATCATCTTCTCCACATTCTGTGGAAGCAACCTCCTACGCCTTTCGCTGACAAGGTTCCCGGCTGCACTAAATACTCTTTCGGAGTACACACTGGAGGGGGGGCAACTCAGGTAAAATAGAGCCAGTTTGTACAGGGGCCTCCAAATTGCCTCTTTTTCCTGCCAGTACAGGTATGGACTGTCTGACATGCCTACTTGGATGCTGTCACCGATGTAATCCTCCACCATTCTGTCAATGGTGACAGTATCATATGCAGTGACAGTAGACATGTCAGAAATTGTTGCCAGGTCCTTCAGTCCGGACCAGATGTCCAAACTTGGTCCTGCCTGCCCTGCATCACCGCCAGCGGGTTGCTTAGGATACCTAAGTTTTTTCCTGGCAGCCCCAGTTGCAGGAGAAAATGAAGAAGGAGCCGTTGACGTGTCACGTTCCGCTTCAGCTGACAGTGTGTTTACCAGCAGGTCTTTGCACCTCTGCAGGCTTGTGTCGGCCGGAAAGAGAGACACCACATAGGCTTTAAACCTAGGATCGAGCACGGTGGCCAAAATGTAGTGGTCTGATTTTAACAGATTGACCACCCTGGAATCCTGGCAAAGCGAATGAAGGGCTTCATCCACAAGTCCCACATGCCGAGCGGAATCGCTCGGTCTTAGCTCCTCCTTCACTTTCTCCAGCTGCTTCTGCAAAAGCCTGATGAGGGGAATGACCTGACTCAAGCTGGCAGTGTCTGAACTGACTTCACGTGTGGCAAGTTCGAAGGGCTGGAGAACCTTGCACAACACGGAAATCATTCTCCACTGCACTTGAGTCAGGTGCATACCCCCTCCTTTGCCTATGTCATAGGTGGATGTATAGGCTTGTATGGCCTTTTGCTGCTCCTCCATCCTCTGAAGCATATAGAGGGTTGAGTTCCACTGCGTCACAACCTCTTGCTTCAGGTGATGGCGGGGCAGGTTCAAGAGTGTTTGCTGGCGCTCCAGTCTTCGGCACACAGTCGCTGAATGGCGAAAGTGGCCAGAAATTTTTCGGGCCACCCAAAGCGTCTCCTGCACGCCCCTGTCGCTTTTCAGAAAATTCTGCACCACCAAGTTTATTGTGTGAGCAAAACATGGGATGTACTGGAATTTGCCCAGATGTAATGCCCGCACAATATTGGTGGCATTGTCAGATATCACAAATCCCCAGGAGAGTCTAAGTGGGGTAAGCCACTGGGCGATGATTTCCCTCAGTTTCTCTAAGAGGTTGTCGGTGGTGTGCCTCTTACTGAAACCGGTGATACACAGCGTAGCCTGCCTTGTAACGAGCAGGTGTTTCTGAGATGCTGCTACTGGTGACGCTGCTGCTGTTGCTGCGTAAGGTGATACATCTACCCAGTGGGCTGTCACAGTCATATAGTCCTTAGTCTGCCCTGTTCCACTTGTCCACATGTCCGTGGTTAAGTGGACATTGTGTACAATGGCATTTTTCAGGACACTGAGGACACTTTTTCTGACGTTTCTGTACAGTCTCGGTATCGCCTGCCTAGTGAAGTGGAATCTAGACGGGATTTGGAACCGGGGACACACTACCTCCATCAATTGTCTAAATCCCACTGCACTAATGGCGGATACCGGACGCACGTCTGACACCAACATAGCAGTCAAGGCCTCAGTTATACGTTTTGCTTCAGGATGACTGCTGTCGTACTTCATCCTCCTCGCTAAGGACTGTTGGAGGGTCAATTGTTTAGTAAAAGTAGTGGTGTTCCTACTTCCTCTCTGGGATGATGAACGACTCCCAGCAGCAGCAACAGCAGCAGCGGCAGCAGTAGGCGTAGCAATGCAGGATCCTCCGGAGGAATCCCGGATAGGAGAGTCAGTCATGCCAGTGACATGGCCTGCAGGACTACTTCCGATCCTGACTAAGGAGGAAATTGACGAGGAGGGAGTTGATGGTGTGGTTTGCAGGCGCTTGGATACAACAGGACAACGGGATTTAGGTGTCCCTGGACTGCTTACGGCCTTAGCCAAAGTTTCTGAACTTGACAGTAACTTTTTATGAACGCGCTGCAGGTGCCCTATAAGGGAGGATGTTCCTAGGTGGTTGACGTCCCTACCCCTACTTATTTCACCTTTACATATGGTACATATGGCAAGACAGTTGTTGTCCGGATTTGGATAGAAATATTGCCAGACCAAAGAGGTGGAATGTTTGGTCTTCTGCCCAGGCATGACCGTGATGGGCTGTTTCATCCCACGGACAACAACTGTCTCCCGCGGAGCCTGATTTAAACAAACCACATCACCATCAGAATCCTCCTTGCCAACTTCCTCCTCAGCGCCAGCTACACCAGTATCCTCATCCTGTTGTACTTCAACAGTGACATCTTCAATTTGCATATCAGCAAGTGGACTGTGGGTGCTCCTTTCAGCACTTTCAGGGCGCGTGCAAATGGTGGAAAGAGCCACCTCTTCCCGTCCAGTGCTGGGAAGGTCAGGCATCGCAACCACCACCACACTTGGACTCTCCTTGGGGATTTGTGATATCTTCTTAGAAAGCACAGTTCTTTACTGTGCTTTTGCCAGCTTAACTCTTTTGATTTTTTTAGTGGGAGGAGGGCTTCCATCGTCATGTGAAGCTGAACCACTAGTCATGAACATACTAGGGATCGACCTTAGCCGTTCCTTGCCACTCCGTGTCGTAAATGGCATATTGGCAAGTTTACGTTTCTCTTCAGCTGATTTAAATGTCTTTTTCAAGGTCATTTTCCTGAACTTTGCCATTTGGGATTGTATGTGCCCTCTACTATGACATTGGGCATCGGCCTTGGCAGAAGACGTTGATGGCATGTTATCGTCTATGTCATGACTAGTGTCCGCAGCTTCAGCACTAGGAGGAAGTGGTTCTTGATCTTTCTCTATTTTATTTTTATCGTAGAAAGTTTGGTCCTCCATTTATGTTATATCGATTTGATATTTACGTGCGGCTAAACACAGAAAATATTTTTTTTTTTGGTTAGGACTGGAGTGTACTTTCGGGGGTTACAGCACCCTTAACGGTCAAGCCAGCCAGCCCTTTACTTATGAAACAGGTGCACGCTTGGCACTACTTTGTTGATGCACGTGCGGCTCCTGCGCACACAATTCACAAACACAGAAAATATATAATTTTTTTTTTGGTTTGGACTGGAGTGTACTTTCGGGGGTTACAGCACCCTTTAACGGTCAAGCCAGCCGGCCCTTAACTTATGACACAGGCGCACGCTTGGCACTACTTTGTTGATGCACGTGTGGCTACTGCGCACACAATTCAAAAACACAGAAAATATATAATTTTTTTTTTGGTTTGGACTGGAGTGTACTTTCGGGGGTTACAGCACCTTTAACGGTCAAGCCAGCCGGCCCTTTACTTATGACACAGGCGCACGCTTGGCACTACTTTGTTGATGCACGTGCGGCTACTGCGCACACAATTCACAAACACAGAAAATATATAATTTTTTTTTTGGTTAGGACTGGAGTGTACTTTCGGGGGTTACAGCTCCCTTTAACGGTCAAGCCAGCCGGCCCTTTACTTATGACACAGGCGCACGCTTGGCAGTACTTTGTTGATGCACGTGCGGCTACTGCGCACACAATTCACAAACACAGAAAATACATAATTTTTTTTTTGGTTTGGACTGGAGTGTACTTTCGGGGGTTACAGCACCCTTAACGGTCAAGCCAGCCGGCCCTTTACTTATGACACAGGCGCACGCTTGGCACTACTTTGTTGATGCACGTGCGGCTACTGCGCACACAATTCACAAACACAGAAAATATATAATTTTTTTTTTGGTTTGGACTGGAGTGTACTTTCGGGGGTTACAGCACCCTTAACGGTCAAGCCAGCTGGCCCTTTACTTATGACACAGGCGCACGCTTGGCACTACTTTGTTGATGCACGTGCGGCTACTGCGCACACAATTCACAAACACAGAAAATTATTTTTTTTTTGGTTTGGACTGGAGTGTACTTTCGGGGGTTACAGCACCTTTAACGGTCAAGCCAGCCGGCCCTTTACTTATGACACAGGCGCACGCTTGGCACTACTTTGTTGATGCATGTGCGGCTACTGCGCACACAATTCACAAACACAGAAAATTATTTTTTTTTTGGTTAGGACTGGAGTGTACTTTCGGGGATTACAGCACCCTTAACGGTCAAGCCAGCTGGCCCTTTACTTATGACACAGGCGCACGCTTGGCACTACTTTGTTGATGCACGTGCGGCTACTGCGCACACAATTCACAAACACAGAAAATATATAATTTTTTTTTTGGTTTGGACTGGAGCGTACTTTCGGGGGTTACAGCACCCTTTAACAGTCAAGCCAGCCGGCCCTTTACTTATGACACAGGCGCACGCTTGGCACTACTTTGTTGATGCACATGCGGCTACTGTGCACACAATTCACAAACACAGAAAATAATTTTTTTTTGGTTTGTACTGGAGTGTACTTTCGGGGGTTACAGCACCCTTTAACGGTCAAGCCAGCCGGCCCATTACTTATGACACAGGCGCACGCTTGGCACTACTTTCTTGATGCATGTGCGGCTACTGCGCACACAATTCACAAACACAGAAAATAATTTTTTTTTTGGTTTGGACTGGAGTGTACTTTCGGGGGTTACAGCACCCTTTAACGGTCAAGCCAGCTGGCCCTTTACTTATGACACAGGCGCACGCTTGGCACTACTTTGTTGATGCACGTGCGGCTACTGCGCACACAATTCACAAACACAGAAAATATATAATTTTTTTTTTGGTTTGGACTGGAGTGTACTTTCGGGGGTTACAGCACCCTTAACGGTCAAGCCAGCCGGCCCTTTACTTATGACACAGGCGCACGCTTGGCACTACTTTGTTGATACACGTGCGGCTACTGCGCACACAATTCACAAACACAGAAAATATATATATTTTTTTTTGGTTTGGACTGGAGAGTACTTTCGGGGGTTACAGCACCCTTTAACGGTCAAGCCAGCTGGCCCTTTACTTATGACACAGGCGCACGCTTGGCACTACTTTGTTGATGCACGTGCGGCTACTGCGCACACAATTCACAAACACAGAAAATAATTTTTTTTTTGGTTTGGACTGGAGTGTACTTTCGGGGGTTACAGCACCCTTTAACGGTCAAGCCAGCTGGCCCTTTACTTATGACACAGGCGCACGCTTGGCACTACTTGGTTGATGCACGTGCGGCTACTGCGCACACAATTCACAAACACAGAAAATATATAATTTTTTTTTTGGTTTGGACTGGAGTGTACTTTCGGGGGTTACAGCACCCTTTAACGGTCAAGCCAGCCGGCCCTTTACTTATGACACAGGCGCACGCTTGGCACTACTTTGTTGATGCACGTGCGGCTACTGCGCACACAATTCACAAACACAGAAAATATATATATTTTTTTTTGGTTTGGACTGGAGTGTACTTTCGGGGGTTACAGCACCCTTTAATGGTCAAGCCAGCTGGCCCTTTACTTATGACACAGGCGCACGCTTTTCACTACTTTGTTGATGCACGTGCGGCTACTGCGCACACAATTCACAAACACAGAAAATAATTTTTTTTTTGGTTTGCACTGGAGTGTACTTTCGGGGGTTACAGCACCCTTAACGGTCAAGCCAGCCGGCCCTTTACTTATGACACAGGCGCACGCTTGGCACTACTTTGTTGATGCACGTGCGGCTACTGCGCACACAATTCACAAACACAGAAAATAATTTTTTTTTTGGTTTGGACTGGAGTGTACTTTCGGGGGTTACAGCACCTTTAACGGTCAAGCCAGCCGGCCCTTTACTTATGACACAGGAGCACGCTTGGCACTACTTTGTTGATGCATGTGCGGCTACTGCGCACACAATTCACAAACACAGAAAATAATTTTTTTTTTGGTTAGGACTGGAGTGTACTTTCGGGGATTACAGCACCCTTAACGGTCAAGCCAGCTGGCCCTTTACTTATGACACAGGCGCACGCTTGGCACTACTTTGTTGATGCACGTGCGGCTACTGCGCACACAATTCACAAACACAGAAAATATATAATCTTTTTTTTGGTTTCGACTGGAGTGTACTTTCGGGGGTTACAGCACCCTTTAACAGTCAAGCCAGCCGGCCCTTTACTTATGACACAGGCGCACGCTTGGCACTACTTTGTTGATGCATGTGCGGCTACTGCGCACACAATTCACAAACACAGAAAATAATTTTTTTTTTGGTTAGGACTGGAGTGTACTTTAGGGGATTACAGCACCCTTAACGGTCAAGCCAGCTGGCCCTTTACTTATGACACAGGCGCACGCTTGGCACTACTTTGTTGATGCACATGCGGCTACTGCGCACACAATTCACAAACACAGAAAATAATTTTTTTTTGGTTTGTACTGGAGTGTACTTTCGGGGGTTACAGCACCCTTTAACGGTCAAGCCAGCCGGCCCATTACTTATGACACAGGCGCACGCTTGGCACTACTTTCTTGATGCATGTGCGGCTACTGCGCACACAATTCACAAACACAGAAAATAATTTTTTTTTTGGTTTGGACTGGAGTGTACTTTCGGGGGTTACAGCACCCTTAACGGTCAAGCCAGCCGGCCCTTTACTTATGACACAGGCGCACGCTTGACACTACTTTGTTGATGCACGTGCGGCTACTGCGCACACAATTCACAAACATAGAAAATAATTTTTTTTTTGGTTTGCACTGGAGTGTACTTTCGGGGGTTACAGCACCCTTAACGGTCAAGCCAGCCGGCCCTTTACTTATGACACAGGCGCACGCTTGGCACTACTTTGTTGATACACGTGCGGCTACTGCGCACACAATTCACAAACACAGAAAATATTTTTTTATTTGGTTTGGACTGGAGTGTACTTTCGGGGGTTACAGCACCCTTTAATGGTCAAGCCAGCTGGCCCTTTACTTATGACACAGGCGCACGCTTGGCACTACTTTGTTGATGCACGTGCGGCTACTGCGCACACAATTCACAAACACAGAAAATATATAATTTTTTTTTTGGTTTGGACTGGAGTGTACTTTCGGAGGTTACAGCACCCTTAACGGTCAAGCCCGCCGGCCCTTTACTTATGACACAGGCGCACGCTTGGCACTACTTTGTTGATGCACGTGCGGCTACTGCGCACACAATTCACAAACACAGAAAATATATATATATTTTTTTGGTTTGGACTGGAGTGTACTTTCGGGGATTACAGCACCCTTAACGGTCAAGCCAGCTGGCCCTTTACTTATGACACAGGCGGACGCTTGGCACTACTTTGTTGATGCACATGCGGCTACTGCGCACACAATTCACAAACACAGAAAATATTTTTTTTGGGTTTGTACTGGAGTGTACTTTCGGGGGTTACAGCACCCTTTAACGGTCAAGCCAGCCGGCCCATTACTTATGACACAGGCGCACGCTTGGCACTACTTTCTTGATGCATGTGCGGCTACTGCGCACACAATTCACAAACACAGAAAATAATTTTTTTTTTAGTTTGGACTGGAGTGTACTTTCAGGGGTTACAGCACCCTTAACGGTCAAGCCAGCCGGCCCTTTACTTATGACACAGGCGCACGCTTGGCACTACTTTGTTGATGCACGTGCGGCTACTGCGCACACAATTCACAAACACAGAAAATAATTTTTTTTTTGGTTTGCACTGGAGTGTACTTTCGGGGGTTACAGCACCCTTAACGGTCAAGCCAGCCGGCCCTTTACTTTTGACACAGGCGCACGCTTGGCACTACTTTGTTGATGCACGTGCGGCTACTGCGCACACAATTCACAAACACAGAAAATATATAATTTTTTTTTTGGTTTGGACTGGAGTGTACTTTCGGGGGTTACAGCACCCTTTAACGGTCAAGCCAGCTGGCCCTTTACTTATGACACAGGTGCACGCTTGGCACTACTTTGTTGATGCACGTGCGGCTACTGCGCACACAATTCACAAACACAGAAAATATATATTTTTTTTTTTGGTTTGGACTGGAGAGTACTTTCGGGGGTTACAGCACCCTTTAACGGTCAAGCCAGCTGGCCCTTTACTTATGACACAGGCGCACGCTTGGCACTACTTTGTTGATGCACGTGCGGCTACTGCGCACACAATTCACAAACACAGAAAATAATTTTTTTTTTGGTTTGCACTGGAGTGTACTTTCGGGGGTTACAGCACCCTTAACGGTCAAGCCAGCTGGCCGGCCGGCCCTTTACTTATGACACAGGCGCACGCTTGGCACTACTTTGTTGATGCACGTGCGGCTACTGTGCACACAATTCACAAACAGAGAAAATATTTTTTTTTTTGGTTTGGACTGGAGTGTACTATCGGGGGTTACAGCACCCTTAACAGTCAAGCCAGCCGGCCCTTTACTTATGACACAGGTGCACGCTTGGCACTACTTTGTTGATGCACGTGCGGCTACTGCGCACACAATTCACAAACACAGAAAATAATTTTTTTTTTGGTTTGGAGTGGAGTGTACTTTCGGGGGTTACAGCACCCTTTAATGGTCAAGCCAGCTGGCCCTTTACTTATGACACAGGCGCACGCTTGGCACTACTTTGTTGATGCACGTGCGGCTACTGCGCACACAATTCACAAACACAGAAAATTATTTTTTTTTCGGTTTGGACTGGAGTGTACTTTCGGGGGTTACAGCACCCTTAACGGTCAAGCCAGCCAGCCCTTTACTTATGACACAGGCGCACGCTTGGCACTACTTTGTTGATGCACGTGCGGCTACTGCGCACACAATTCACAAACACAGAAAATATATAATTTTTTTTTTGGTTTGGACTGGAGTGTACTTTCGGGGGTTACAGCACCCTTTAACGGTCAAGCCAGCCGGCCCTTTACTTATGACACAGGCGCACGCTTGGCACTACTTTGTTGATGCACGTGCGGCTACTGCGCACACAATTCACAAACACAGAAAATATTTTTTTTTGGTTTGGCCTGGAGTGTACTTTCGGGGGATACAGCACCCTTTAACGGTCAAGCCAGCCAGCCCTTTACTTATGACACAGGCGCACGCTTGGCACTACTTTGTTGATCCACGTGCGGCTACTGCGCACACAATTCACAAACACAGAAAATAATTTTTTTTTGGTTTGGCCTGGAGTGTACTTTCGGGGGTTACAGCACCCTTAACGGTCAAGCCAGCCGGCCCTTTACTTATGACACAGGCGCACGCTTGGCACTACTTTGTTGATGCACGTGCGGCTACTGCGCACACAATTCACAATCACAGAAATTAATTTTTTTTTTGGTTTGGACTGGAGTGTACTTTCAGGGGTTACAGCACCCTTAACGGTCAAGCCAGCCAGCCCTTTACTTATGACACAGGCGCACACTTGGCACTACTTTGTTGATGCACGTGCGGCTACTGCGCACACAATTCACAAACACAGAAAATATTTTTTTTGGGTTTGTACTGGAGTGTACTTTCGGGGGTTACAGCACCCTTTAACGGTCAAGCCAGCCGGCCCATTACTTATGACACAGGCGCACGCTTGGCACTACTTTCTTGATGCATGTGCGGCTACTGCGCACACAATTCACAAACACAGAAAATAATTTTTTTTTTAGTTTGGACTGGAGTGTACTTTCGGGGGTTACAGCACCCTTAACGGTCAAGCCAGCCGGCCCTTTACTTATGACACAGGCGCACGCTTGGCACTACTTTGTTGATGCACGTGCGGCTACTGCGCACACAATTCACAAACACAGAAAATAATTTTTTTTTTGGTTTGCACTGGAGTGTACTTTCGGGGGTTACAGCACCCTTAACGGTCAAGCCAGCCGGCCCTTTACTTTTGACACAGGCGCACGCTTGGCACTACTTTGTTGATGCACGTGCGGCTACTGCGCACACAATTCACAAACACAGAAAATATATATATTTTTTTTTGGTTTGGACTGGAGAGTACTTTCGGGGGTTACAGCACCCTTTAACGGTCAAACCAGCTGGCCCTTTACTTATGACACAGGCGCACGCTTGGCACTACTTTGTTGATGCACGTGCGGCTACTGCGCACACAATTCACAAACACAGAAAATAATTTTTTTTTTGGTTTGCACTGGAGTGTACTTTCGGGGGTTACAGCACCCTTAACGGTCAAGCCAGCTGGCCGGCCGGCCCTTTACTTATGACACAGGCGCACGCTTGGCACTACTTTGTTGATGCACGTGCGGCTACTGTGCACACAATTCACAAACACAGAAAATAATTTTTTTTTTGGTTTGGACTGGAGTGTACTATCGGGGGTTACAGCACCCTTAACGGTCAAGCCAGCCGGCCCTTTACTTATGACACAGGTGCACGCTTGGCACTACTTTGTTGATGCACGTGCGGCTACTGCGCACACAATTCACAAACACAGAAAATAATTTTTTTTTTGGTTTGGACTGGAGTGTACTTTCGGGGGTTACAGCACCCTTTAATGGTCAAGCCAGCTGGCCCTTTACTTATGACACAGGCGCACGCTTGGCACTACTTTGTTGATGCACGTGCGGCTACTGCGCACACAATTCACAAACACAGAAAATTATTTTTTTTTCGGTTTGGACTGGAGTGTACTTTCGGGGGTTACAGCACCCTTAACGGTCAAGCCAGCCAGCCCTTTACTTATGACACAGGCGCACGCTTGGCACTACTTTGTTGATGCACGTGCGGCTACTGCGCACACAATTCACAAACACAGAAAATATATAATTTTTTTTTTGGTTTGGACTGGAGTGTACTTTCGGGGGTTACAGCACCCTTTAACGGTCAAGCCAGCCGGCCCTTTACTTATGACACAGGCGCACGCTTGGCACTACTTTGTTGATGCACGTGCGGCTACTGCGCACACAATTCACAAACACAGAAAATTTTTTTTTTTTGGTTTGGCCTGGAGTGTACTTTCGGGGGATACAGCACCCGTTAACGGTCAAGCCAGCCAGCCCTTTACTTATGACACAGGCGCACGCTTGGCACTACTTTGTTGATGCACGTGCGGCTACTGCGCACACAATTCACAAACACAGAAAATAATTTTTTTTTTGGTTTGCACTGGAGTGTACTTTCGGGGGTTACAGCACCCTTAACGGTCAAGCCAGCCGGCCCTTTACTTTTGACACAGGCGCACGCTTGGCACTACTTTGTTGATGCACGTGCGGCTACTGCGCACACAATTCACAAACACAGAAAATATATATATTTTTTTTTGGTTTGGACTGGAGAGTACTTTCGGGGGTTACAGCACCCTTTAACGGTCAAACCAGCTGGCCCTTTACTTATGACACAGGCGCACGCTTGGCACTACTTTGTTGATGCACGTGCGGCTACTGCGCACACAATTCACAAACACAGAAAATAATTTTTTTTTGGTTTGCACTGGAGTGTACTTTCGGGGGTTACAGCACCCTTAACGGTCAAGCCAGCTGGCCGGCCGGCCCTTTACTTATGACACAGGCGCACGCTTGGCACTACTTTGTTGATGCACGTGCGGCTACTGTGCACACAATTCACAAACACAGAAAATAATTTTTTTTTTGGTTTGGACTGGAGTGTACTATCGGGGGTTACAGCACCCTTAACGGTCAAGCCAGCCGGCCCTTTACTTATGACACAGGTGCACGCTTGGCACTACTTTGTTGATGCACGTGCGGCTACTGCGCACACAATTCACAAACACAGAAAATATTTTTTTTTTTGGTTTGGACTGGAGTGTACTTTCGGGGGTTACAGCACCCTTTAATGGTCAAGCCAGCTGGCCCTTTACTTATGACACAGGCGCACGCTTGGCACTACTTTGTTGATGCACGTGCGGCTACTGCGCACACAATTCACAAACACAGAAAATTATTTTTTTTTCGGTTTGGACTGGAGTGTACTTTCGGGGGTTACAGCACCCTTAACGGTCAAGCCAGCCAGCCCTTTACTTATGACACAGGCGCACGCTTGGCACTACTTTGTTGATGCACGTGCGGCTACTGCGCACACAATTCACAAACACAGAAAATATATAATTTTTTTTTTGGTTTGGACTGGAGTGTACTTTCGGGGGTTACAGCACCCTTTAACGGTCAAGCCAGCCGGCCCTTTACTTATGACACAGACGCACGCTTGGCACTACTTTGTTGATGCACGTGCGGCTACTGCGCACACAATTCACAAACACAGAAATTTTTTTTTTTTTGGTTTGGCCTGGAGTGTACTTTCGGGGGATACAGCACCCGTTAACGGTCAAGCCAGCCAGCCCTTTACTTATGACACAGGCGCACGCTTGGCACTACTTTGTTGATGCACGTGCGGCTACTGCGCACACAATTCACAAACACAGAAAATAATTTTTTTTTGGTTTGGCCTGGAGTGTACTTTCGGGGGTTACAGCACCCTTAACGGTCAAGCCAGCCGGCCCTTTACTTATGACACAGGCGCACGCTTGGCACTACTTTGTTGATGCACGTGCGGCTACTGCGCACACAATTCACAATCACAGAAATTAATTTTTTTTTTGGTTTGGACTGGAGTGTATTTTCTGGGGTTACAGCACCCTTAACGGTCAAGCCAGCCAGCCCTTTACTTATGACACAGGCGCACACTTGGCACTACTTTGTTGATGCACGTGCGGCTACTGCGCACACAATTCACAAACACAGAAAATAATTTTTTTTTTGGTTTGGACTGGAGTGTACTTTCGGGGGTTACAGCACCCTTAACAGTCAAGCCAGCCGGCCCTTTACTTAAGACACTTGCGCACGCTTGGCACTACTTTGTTGATGCACGTGCGGCTACTGCGCACACAATTCACAAACACAAAAAATATATAATTTTTTTAGCACTTGGGGGGAGCACCCCTGATGGACAGAGCACCCCCTGGACAACACTACAGCACCCCTTTAGGACTGGGACACTGCACAGGACTTTGGAGTGGACACAGCCCCTATGGAGAACTGACTGCACAACACAGTCCAGCCAGCCCCTATGGACTTTGAAGTAGTGGACACAGCCCCTATTAACAACAGCAGCACAGCACAACACAGCCAGCCCCTATGGACTTTGAAGTATTGGACAACAGCAGCACTACACTACACTACACTACACAGCCACTCCCTCTTCACTGTCCACAGCCGAGTGAGAAAATGGCGCCGACGCGGGTACCTTATATAGGATCCAAAACCCGCGAGACTCGGAAGGCGGGATGATGACGTTTTGCCTCGATTTCAGAACCGAGTCAGGCGGGAAAAGTCGAGCCTGACTCGGATCGGACTCGGATCGGGGGGGCTCGGGGGGGTTCGGATTTCAGAAATCCGAACCCGTTCAGCCCTACTTTATATATATGATCCAAAAACTAGACTTTGAGGAGAGTTTTAGACTGCTAGGACTACCGTATATACTCGAGTATAAGCCGACTTTTTCAGCACATTTTTTGTGCTGAAAAAGTACCCCCTCGGCTTATACTCGAGTGAAGTGTAGCGCTGACCGGACGGAGTTTGGTCAGTGCTACACAGCACAAACACACAGCCGCCGGAGCCGGCAGCTGCGTGTTTGCTGTAATCAGCAGCCGCTGAGAGTCTGTCAGACTCTCATCGGCTGCTGCTGCTCCCACTGCGGGAGCCATCTTCCGGCTCCCGCAGTGGGTAATGGGAGAGACGTCATGAGTAATGATGTCTCTCCCATACAAAGCGGCCGGAGGACCTGTTAGCGGCGGGACCAGGAGCGGGAGTTTCAGGTAAGTGATTTTTTTTTATTCTTATTACTTTTCTCTCTACTGGGGGGGACTACAGGGGGCACTACCAGTGGGCGATTACTACAGGGGGCACTACCAGGGGGCAATTACTACAGGGGGCACTAAAAGGGGTTATTACCACTGGGGGAACTACAAGGGGGGGATTACTACAGGGGGCATTAAAAGGGTGGATTACCACTGGGGGTACTACAAGGGGGATTACTACAGGGGGTACTAAAAGGGGTTATTACCACTGGGGGAACTATCAGGGGGGGATTACTACAGGGGGAACTACCAGGGGGGATTACTACAGGGGGCACTACCAGGGGGGGATTACTACAGGGGGCACTAAAAGGGGGGATTACCACTGGGGGCACTACCAGGGGGGATTACTACTGGAGGCACTGAAAGGGGGGATTACCACTGGGGGCACTACCAGGAGGGATTACTACTGGGGGCACAACCAGGGGGAATTACTACTGGGGGCACTACCAGCTGCAGCCATTTCCCACCCTAGCCATATACTCGAGTCAATACGTTTTTCCAGTTTTATGTGGTAAAAGTAGGTACCTCGGCTTATATTCGGGTCGACTTATACTCGAGTATATACGGTATGCTTTATCTGTTGTTAATTGCTAAAAAATGGGGCAGTCTTGGTGAACTGCATGGCCATTTGAGATGGCAAGCCTGCGTATTTGGGATAGAGGTTATGCTTTAACTGTGAATATTGCAGATGCAGGGGGTAACCAATTAACTATGGCCATATGCAATTAGTTTTGCACCCATGGAAAAGTTTCGCCTGCCGGACTTTTCACCGACATCGAGTCTTTTGGACACAGAAACTTATTGTCCATGTCCCCACTAGTCACCATATTCAATTGCAAAAGATGCGAAAATGACAAGCGGCGAATTCAGAACAGGTAGAAAGTGCTGTCAGAATTGGGGAAACCAGCCTGAACCCCCCAAAATGATGCACTAACATTGGGGATCAATGTAGATGTGTCCAAATAGCTCTAATAAAACTGTTTGGGGTACTTAAGTTGTTTCAATAGCTTCTTATTAGCATCTTTACACAAGTGGTGAATAATGGCATTAAGCAGTATTTTTTGGTGTAAATAAGTAGTCCTGTCAAATTTGGGGTACTGTAAAGTGAAGTTTTAAAAAGCTTGAAAAACGCCCCTGTTGCATGCACCTGCAATCATAAAAACACCTGACCCATCCTTGCAGACCCCCAAGAAGTCTATTTCGATAGTTTTTATACTTGTCTCTCCACTTTGTGCTTTTTCACCCCCAAAATTAAAGTACTTTTTTGGGGTGTTCTCTAGTTTTTCCCTGTGATTTTTTGACACAGTTGTCCTTTGGGGGCTGTCCCAAGGGTTCCGAGAGGTTTCCCCACCTTTACTCCTCAAAATAAAAATTTTGCACTTCTTTTCACCTGCTATTCAGAGGTGAATCTTTTTCGCCTAATATATTGTATTAAATTTCTGCGTAGGTGAACACCAGCTGGAATTGAATACGGAGATAAGTTCTGACCTGGCGAAAAAGACGCAATCGGCGATACTTTTTTGTGGAAAACAGCTTTTCGCTTTTAACTGAATACGGCCCTATGTGGGAATCTTGTTGCCAATTCTGTGCAATTGTGTGATAGAGGTAGGGGACCAGTGGCCTCTTTTGAGTATCCACCATTGGTGTTGGCAGTAAAATAAGTAAGATATTGAAATTACACTACTGAGTCTATAGCAGAGTTGCACCCAAGTCAGGGATACTTGCTGAGATCCCTGACACCCAGCTTTATGTTCTCTAGCCTGGAGTTATTAATGAGAATTAAGGGTCTATACATCATTGGGAGCCATATAATTAAGCATCCATCTCGCCATGGGAGATACAATTAATCATTGCTCTGGTGCTGTGGTAGGTGCTCTGTAAAGCAGCTGTCCATGTGATCAGTATCACTGCTACAGAAGTAGCAGCATTACTTACATTTTCCCATCGCAGGCTCCTGCGCATGTGTGACCTAAGGTCACGCATGCACAAAACTGCTTGGGAGGCAGTGAACAGGTGATGTAGGGACCCGCTTGGATCCCTCTTCGCACCCATGGAACTCCTTCTCATAGGAAAGAACGGGTCTCCGAGAGCAAGCGCCATCTGAAAATGGTGCTACTGGCACAACTGGCACTGTATTGCCAACCCATCACAAGCAAGAACTTCTGAAATTGCCAACAATGGGTCTATGTTGTCCACTACATCAATGAGGCACACTGTTCCTGTGGTAGCTTATTGGCTGGCGGGGCTCCAAGTGCTGGAACACACATGGCTCCTGTCACATTCGGGAGCATTGCTGTACATACAGCATATACATATAGCGCTGCCACTGTATGTCCATCTGGTTTGTTATCTTCTTACCTAAAGATGCTACTGGAGAAGAGGTCCAATCTTCAACTGGGATGCTACTGGACAAGGGGACTGACCACCACAAGGGACAAAGTAAGTATGTAGAGTGAGTGTGAGTGCAAGTGAGTGAGTGAGTGAATGAGTGAGTACATGTGTAATAAAAGAGTAAAACATTCGGTGTCTGTACTGTCATTATTTTAATATTTATTTTACAGGGGGACTTTAGTCACCAGCAAGCCCTTAATGCCCTGCATGCTGGTACTTGTGGTTCTCCAAATACTGGCATGCGGGAGGCTTGCTGGGAATTGTAGTCCTAATGTAACAGACAATATTACTTTCAATCTATTCTTTACTAGATATGAGTGGGTCCGGTTCCATGAGAACCGGACCCACCCGAACTTAGGGGTTCTGAGGCAGATACGAGTCGGCTCGGGTTTTCCCACCAGACTCGGACCTGAAAATGAGGCAAAACATCATCATCCCACTGCCGGATTCTTGCAGGTTTTGGATTCTATAAAGGTCAGCCGCCATTTTTCATTCTTGCTGTGGAGAGTGAAGAGAGAGGGAGCTGGTAGCTGTGCTGTGCTGTTGTTATTGTCAATACTTAATACTTGTTACTGGCTGGCTGTTGTCTATAGAGGGGCTGGCTGGCTGTTGTCATGTCCACAGGGGCTGGCTGGCTGTCACTGTCCTGTCCATAGGGGCTGGCTGTTGTACTTGACCTGTCCATAAGGGGTGGCTAGATGCAGTGCTGTGTTGTCCATGGGGTGCTCTGTCCTTCAAGGGAGCTCTTCCCAACCCCCAGTGTGAAAAAAAAATAGTGTTAGCTTAGCCACACTTGTCATCAGTGCAGGGGTGCTGTGCTGCTGTCTGTTAAGGGGCTGTTACCTCTTTTCAGGGGTTCACCCCAGTGTTAAAAAAATAAAAAGAAACAATTTTTTTTGTGTGGCATGTTAACCACACCTGTCATCGGCGTAGGTGCGCAGGGATGCTGTGCTGCTGTCTGTCGAGGGGCTGCTGCCCAAAAAATAAATAAACAATTTTTTTGTGTGCATGTCAGCCACACCTGGCTGTCACTGTCATTGGCAGGTGGTGAGTTTGTCTGTGGCGGTACACCTGTCAAACCGTAACGCAGGTTTCCTAAGGCGAGCTCAGGGCTTAATCAACCATGGCAACTGGATTAGTGTCATAAGGAAGAGGAGGCTGACAACTTGGTGTCATGTTGTGAGTTTGCCATATGGGGTATGTTGTTGTTAAGGGATCAGACTGGTTATCATCAGTGGACACATCATTTATTATAGTTGTTGTTATTTTGGATTGCTATCTTCTGAAGGGTGTTTACCAACAGACAGAGTCTACCTATCAGCTCAGGCATAGATACTTCCTGAGGAACAGAGCTCTGTTCTCTGGAGGGAAGCCAAATAGGTGGGAGCCCCTGTATCAACATCTGGAGCTCCCTCTCCACATCATCTATTATAGATGGGAAAAAAATTGGCATCAGGGACATCTAACTCCTCTTTCTATACTCTTTTTGGACAGGAAGTCCAGGATGGATGATTTGGAAAAAGAAGGCCTAGCAACATATAGGGATGGTCATTATCAAGACCTGGTCCCCCCCAGTGGGTGTAGTCTGGGAGGTATTGGTTGGCATGCAGGCAGCGGAATAACAAAGGCCTCCATGTTGTCTATGCTCACTATTCTGTATTTCAGTTTGCAATTCAGGTAGGAATAAAGTTGGCTACAGAACACAGAATCACTGGATGTCTTAGTGCATTCAGGCTAGATATGATCCATGAATTCCCAAACAGATTCCAGACAGATGAATCCTATGCTTGTGATAATCTTTGGTAATTCCTGGCAAAGGTGGCTGTTATAGCCAGACACTTTGAAGGCTATAACTTTTAACTGTTTTATAAAAAACACGTGACTGAAACATTTCCACACTGCAGAACATGATGGAGAAATCCCTTGAAGTTCAGCACTTAGAGCATCTCTTTTCATGTTCTCTGAGGCCTCTCCTGACTGTGAAGAAAGATTCTCCATACTGTAGTCTTCCATTGTGACTTTTTAATGGTGATTTCAATGTTGTCCACTTACTGAGATCCATCTCATATGAGGGTTGGGTTTTCCCCATGCAAATGAGACAATTCACATCCAGAAGGTGACTCTTATGTTTAGCTGTTTGGTGTCAGTCTCTCTTTTCGCAGAATTTGCACAATCTTGGTCTTGGGGGCACCATGATGAATCAGACAGATCCTCCAGGGTAAACATCTGATCTGGTGATGTATTTATTTCTATTAAACCTTTGTGGGTGAGTTTAGTCATCTGCCGCTTGTGGTGGAGCTCTTTTTCTGCTTTCTAAATGATCTCCAGGCACAATGTACAACTTGTGGTGGAGCTCTTTTTCTGCTTTCTAAATGATCTCCAGACACAATGTACAACTTAAACCTTAAACTGAAATGTTGCATTTAATGCTCTGTTCCGCTTGTTCACATATCTAAGAAGTGGACATTGGGAACAATGGCAATTTGAAGGCCACTAACTAACTCTGTTTTTTTAATGTCCCTGTACAGATTGCAAAATCCCTTTACAGAACAGAAGGTTTGCAAAGGATTATTTAAGGCAATTGTTTATCTATTTTTGGAAAGCACACTTCCTGTTCCTGGTCCCCTTCTGGGATGAAAAAAAATCTACTCCCAGCAAGCAGGCATGGCACTCAAGAAAGAATTCCCAAGAAAGACACAACGTAAGACTTAAGCCTTAAATCTGAAATGTTGCATTTAATGCTCTGTTCCGCTTGTTCACATATGGTTAAGTGGACAGTGGGAACAACGGCTGCTTGAAGGCCATTAACTAAATCTGTTTTTTTTTTATGTCCCTGTACAGGTTGGAAAATGCCTTTACAGAAGGTTTGCAAAGGAATATTTAAGTCAATTGTTTATTTTTTTTGGAAAGCACTCTTCCTGGTCCCCTTCTGGAGTGAGAAAATCAACTCCCAGCAGCAGCAGCCATGCTCAAGGATTAGTCTGTGCTGATGTGAACATATCAATTTTTTTTGTAAATGCCTCCTCCCCTCCCCTTCTCTCTCATAAATTTTCTTCAGAATCAAGAAACTAAATTTAATTTACTACCAATCAATCCTTCCTGTCCCTGCCCTACCTTCAACTACATACATACTCCAAACCCTCAGGCCTCTCTTGAATAATAAAAGTGTTTCTTGATGTGCCATGTTTGAAGTTGAACTGCCATGTGTTTGTGCCACCCACTGCTGCAGCTTTGCTTAGTCAACCAGCTAGCTATCTTGGTGCAAATTTTGGGCCTAAACTAGATGAAAAAAATCAATAATGTGAGCTGTGAGGTGGTCAAAATTGACTGGAAATTAGTGGAAATAAATGTTATTGAGGTTATTAATACTGTAGGAACAAAAAAAAGGCACACTTTATGTGATTTTAGCTGTTTTTATGATATTTTAAGAAAAATTCCAGATCCAAAACCAAAAACCGAAAAGGAAAACATGGAGGTGAGATTTTGGCAAAACCAATCCAGATCCAAAACCAGGGGGATCCAGATCCGAAACCAAAACCAAAACACGAGGGCCAGTTTCTGCACATCTCTATTCTTTACATCTATCATCCCCGCACCCACTGCCTAGGGGTGCAGGGGATAGCCCTGGGCTTCAGCTCTGGCCTTGGGTACACTGGAAGGGGGGACCCTTTATTGGGGGAGTCCCTTGATCCCTAGGAATCCCCTGCCTTGGCTTACTAGTTGGTGGAGCTGAATGCTTTGGCCGGGGGAAACATCAAGTGTGTACCCTGTTAGTGGAGCCCTGTGCTAGTTCCAAAAATACAAGGGACTCCTACATATTTTTTTTACTTTATATTCAGGACCAGGGCTGGCTCCAAGAGCCAGGTGCGGGTTGATTAAATATGGGGGAACTTGGGCTGGCAGTATACAGTAGTTTATATTAAACTGTCATCCTGTTTGCCACTCAGTTTCCTAGATGTTCTATATTCTCTTTTAAACTACCATGTGTTTGTGTCACTGCTCTGTCACTTATTTTAGCTAGTCAGCTCACTGCAGCCTTTGGCAAATATGGGTAGATAAAATATTGTGAGCTGTGAAGTGGTCAAAATTGAATGGAAATTAATTTTATTGAGGTTAATAATAATGGATCAATAGAAACAGGCCAAAATTACATGATTATAGCTGTTATTATCATTTTTTTTTTAAATCCCAAACCAAAATACTTGAGGGTGGTTTTGGCAAAACCAAAACACGACAATGAATTAGGACTAAAACCAAAACATGGGGTTCCACGCTCATCTCTAATACTGTTTTATCTTCAAGACTTCGGGGTAAATTTACTAAGTTGGGAGTTCTATTAAGAAGTGATATTACCCATAGCAACCAATTAGATTCTACTTCTCATTTATCTAGCACCTTCTAGAAGATAATACCTGGAATCTGATTGGTTGATATGGGCAACATCACTTCTTAATAGAACTCCCATCTTAGTAAATTTACCCCTTCAAGTTGCTTTGACGAAACTTGTGGGTGTGTGGCCTGGTGTGTTCCTGGTCTGATGTGAAGGAGACCACTACATTGTCCATGATATGTAAGGTATTTTATGCTGTTGAATCCACAGTGTTTTGACCACCACCATTGGTAAGCATGCTTTTAATCTGTTTATTTGACTGCATATTAAAATTATCTTTTAATGTACTATGAGAAGCCCTCTTGTTCATTCAACCCTTTAGAAATATTGTCACCTGAGGCATGGATTCAGGATGTTGTGGGGAGGACACCAGCTCAAGTCAAGCATTCAGGGAGCTGTTACCTGGCTCAAAAATATGAAGACCCTAAGTGACCGTAGTACTGAAGGCCCATCCTTTTTCCTTCATTCACTACAGGGACCAGTAAACCAGCTCTTAGTTGAGCAAAATATGCTGTATTGGATTGCTGACTTTCCAACATACAGTACACTAGATGTTTCCTGGAGGCACAGTTAAAGGACATAAGATAACAACTTTTCACACACACACATATGCACCATCTACTGTTTTTTCCAGTGCTCTTTCACACATACTCAGTGTATATATGTATTAGAGATGTGTGGTTCGGTTCTCTAGAAATCCAAATCCACCTGCATTTTGTAAATCTGAAATTAACAGAGTCGCGGTTCTGATCTCCTGAGGCAAACCAGACAGATCCAAGTCATGGTTCTAATCTTCCCATAGTTCGGAATTCTGAGTTTAAATCTGAATTTTGGGTTTTGGTATGCAAAAATTACATGATATTATCTCTTTTTATAGTTTTTTTTTTTTTTAACAAACCCAGTTCCAAAACCAAAACTCTTGATGGTGGTGTGGAAAAATCAAAACCAAAACACGAAAATGATTCCAGATCCAAAACCAAAATACAGGGGTCATTGCACATCTCTAATATACATATGTGCATTTCTCTGTTAATTGGTATACTGTAGCTAAACATATACATATTTATATAATTATAATAACTTACATTATTAATAGATACCATTGTATTCTTTTCATTGATAGAATCCAAAAGTCTGTATGACAGCAAAAATAAGATTTTTGGCTGAAAAGGAAATTTACATATAAGAGAAATAAAATAGAAGCACCATTATGTAGTAATAATAACATGAAGTGAATTATTTTGTAGTGTGTTGATAGAATGTTCATATGCCAGAAGGAAATAGAAGGGAGCACAAAGAGTTATATTTTTGCAGGAATTCATGTTGCAGAAATTTAAGGCTATTATATATCTGTAGATGGCAGCTACACAATAGTAGCAGGCTCAGAAGGTGAATTACTATGAAAGGGTCAGGGAAACTGTTCACCCATTGTCAGCTATTCTACTATTATCTGCTTTTGAAATGCTACTATACTCTATATGCCCTTTTGTAGCTGTCCCCAAAAAACTAATTTTCTTGTAAGCTGACCTGTTAATAATGAACTTTCTTCCTTTGGACCTTGACATATGGCATGCCATTTGTTGAAATTTCTTAGTTAACAATGTTGTTAACATAATTTCAGATCCATTTTACCTTTCTTTTCCATTAACAAAAATGTTGTAAAAGGAATTCATTGGAAAGATAATTTACTATAGATAGAATAATAAAACTGTACTGTTTCTAATAATATATATATATATATGTATATTTATGTATATATAGTATGAGCAGTATTTAAGTATTGATCAAGAACCATTCAAATATAACAATGTTCTTTATAATGACTACTTAGTAGATCATGGACTTTTAATGACTAATTAAAACATTTTGAAGGTAATATTGTGATTTTATTGCATATATGCACAACATTAAGTACTTCTGGGCAGACCATTCAGCTGTTATGGGCTCAGCAAAGAGGGGGTTACAGCAATGCATATCCAAACTCTTTAGAGACCCCACATACTGCTGTTGAGAATCCATTAGGGCAGTGGTTCCCAAACTTTCTGAATCATGGCACCCTAGAGTATCAGCATTTTTCAGGGCACCCCTAAGATAGGGTACACATCTAAAGATTTTAAGTCCAACCATCCAACTATTTGATTATTTGGAATGAAAATGTGGTAACGTATGGGAGTAAATGATGATCAACAATTTGCTCCTAAATGCCAGAAAACAGATGAAAATGGTCGTCAGACAAGTTTGTTAAATGTTTGATCTAAACAACTTGATCAAATAACAGTTTTCGTCCATTTTGTGGCATTTGGGAGCAAATTGCTGATTGCCATTTGCTTTCATACCTTACCAGATTTCCATTCCAACCAATCAACTAGTTGGATGGTTGGATAGAAAAGCTTTAGGTGTGTACACAGCCTAAGTGAAAAGTTTCTTATTGAGAAAGCCAGAAAGAATACTAAATGAAGTGAATTGTACTTACCTGTCATTCTTATGTTCATTTTTGTGGTGGTGGATATTGACCATAAATAATTGATTTAAACTTACACCACCAACCCATGGCAACCCTGCAATTGCCCCAAGGCACCTCAGAGTTTGGGAACCACTGCATTAGCGGTTAGTACATGTGTAGTGAGGCCTATTTTGGGCTGTCTTAGCTGCAATGGAACAAAAAGCCCAAATGGGACTCCACTGTGCATGTGCCAGACCCCAAAGCAAGAGCATTCATAGTGATCATGGATGGACTGGGGCTGCATGCAGCATTGGCACATAAAAGGGCTTGGTCATACCTCAGGGTGTGTGGCATCATGACACGCCCCTAACTCTCTGTATGTCAGCCAAACAGAGCACCAGCAGAGCGGCCAGGATGGATAAGCCGTCAGCCCTTTTGGCATTTGCCAGTAGTGCCAGATGGCCAGTCCGGCCCTGCTAGTGATGAGTAAATACATGGCACTGGGCATCTCTCAAAAAGTTGTTTTTTATTCTTGTTATTGACTCCCTTAATAACTATCAAAGTTATTTCTAGTACCTGCAATGCACTGAAAGTATTATTTTAATTGTACTGTACTATAACTACACTGGTAGACTGTTTCATTGCTATTTTATATCACAATAAAGAACAAAACTATACTATTGTGCACTGTATTTGATAGGCACTATTTTTTCTCTGATAAAATGTAAAAAAAAAATTGTATATATGTAATTAATATTTGCTAACATAGTCTTTGGTCAAAATAACTGCAATAGGCCATTTTGTATAGCCATAGATGAGCTTCCTGCACTTTTGGCAATTTGGACCACTGTTCCTGTGCACACTTCTCTTTCCTTGTTCTCCCAACTTTTGTGTGGGTTCTCCCAACTGCTGTTTTCAGATCTCTTCACAGGTTTTCTTTGGTACTTTGATCTGAACTAATTGCAGGCCACTTAAGAATAGTCTAAAGAAGTTATTTTCAACTTTTTTTAACTGGAGGCACACTACGCAAGATATTAAAATTGTCAAGGCACGGCACACAGGGCCTGATACAGAGCCGGACTCTCTGAATGAGCGCCCGCTCTAAATCAGGGCATTTTTTTTTTTGGTGCATCCTCCTGGATGCTCGCATAGCTGTGGGTTACCACCCACAGCTTATGCGAGCGTCCATGATGATGGTCGCGATGGTCAAGACCATCAGGCTTGCGATGAGACCCTGCGGTAGGGTCTCGGTGACCGCAAGCCCTGGAGTGATTTTGGCTCTATCAGAGAAAAATCACTCCCACTGACATCACTAGTGATGTCAGTGGGGCCGGACCCAGACGGTAGGCATTCCCATGGGAACGCCTCTGTCTGGGCAGCCATGCCCCAGCATGCCCACCAAAGGGGGCGTGCTGTCACTCACCATCATCAGCACGCCCCCTTTGGTGCGAGACCCCGAGTGACAGCTTCCCCGTCGCTTGCCGGGTCTCGCGCATGCGCACGACGGAGCAGCCTCCATCGTGCGCATGCATTTTGAGTACCATCGACCCACTTGTGAATGTCCTGCACTCGCGAGCGGGTCTGAACGAGACCCACCATCTGGCGATGCAGTGTGCGCAACCTATGGAAAACATACATATTGGCTCATACATAAAAAAACACACATTGGTCTGCACAGGAATAAAACGCACATTGGCCCCAAAGAAATAAAATGCACATTCATTGGCCCCCATAGGAATAAAATGCACATACATTGGCCCCATAGGAATAAAACACACATATATTGGCCACCATAGGAATAAAATACACAAACATTGGCCCCCATAGGAATAAAACACACATACATTGGCCCCCATAGGAATAAAACACACATACCTTGGCCACAGAGAAATAAAATACACATATAGTGGCCCCAGAGAAATAAAACACACATACATTGGCCCCCACAGAAAAAAGATATTGCTGGCTCCCAAAGGAAATAAAAACCACATTGCTACACATAAAATATAAATTTAAATTTTTTACTGCCCCTACCTGTGCCTCGTCAGCAGAGTGCAGTGTGCAGGCATGCAGGCTGGGCTAGCAATGGGAAATTAAATTACCAGGTGCCAACATGCACTAATCAGGTGTAAAATATAAGTGGTGTAGGCTGCTGCTTACTACCTGGGAATATTGCCACTCTTCCCAACACAAGAAATATTAAAAAATATATAGGTGGAAAAGCGCTGCACAAACACACATTAATCAAATCTATAGTTAGTAAAAAATGTTTCAATACACAATATTATAAAAATAGAGCTAATTCCTAATATGAGTCCAGATATCTGGTATAATAGCTCTTATATCACACAGAATGTAATAATTCACTTGTACCATAAAATATGCATCAAAATGTGCAACAATGAAAATAAAGAACCTATTTATAATTAATAACAGTCCTGAGCGGAAATAAAGTCACTTGTATAGCCAATTGGGTTGTCCATATAATTGAATGAGAAATCTAGCAGACGGAAATATAGATGAAAAAAGTCTTGTAACTGCTAGTAATTGTATCAAAGATAAATGTGGCTATTTGTAGCTTGAAATACAATGTCCACACTGAGCTTACATATCCATATTCACCTCCTTGGATGGAGAGATCTATCAGCACCGGACATGAAATAAAGTATCCCCCGGCAGCACAGTGGGATCGCCGTTCCTACCAGTTGGATTCTGGATTCAGCGGTGTAATCCGTCCGCTACTAGAGCAAGCAGCTATGCTGCAGGCTGGGCTCACTGGCTGGCTGGTGGCCCAGGGCTGGCTGGGGGTGCTGTTTGGCACAGGGCTGGCTGTGCTGGTGGCCAAGGGCTTGATGGCTGTGCTGGTGGCCATTTGGCAGGCTGTCTGGCTGGTGAAGCAGGCAGGCGGGCTGACAGTGTTGGTGAAGCTGGTGGCCGCTGGGCTGGCTGGTGAGACAGGCAGGCTGGCTGGCTGTGCTGCTGGCCACGGGGCTGGCTGGGGAGGCAAGCTGGCTGACTGGGGGTGCTGGTGGCCTTCCTGCAGGGCTTCTCTAGAGGCCACAGAGCAGGCAGGCAGGCTGACTGACTAGAGCCACAGCATGCATGACCTGTGATGTCACACCGCCGCGTCTGCATAGGTGATGGCCCAGGCACGCCTGAGACTCCCAGACGAGCCTGGACCACAGTACAGCAGATCTGACCGGCAGCTCTGACCGGTGGATCTGACCGCACAGCACACTAAACAACCGCTAATGTGCCGCGGCGCAGCGGTTGAAAAACGCTGGTCTAAAGACTTGTCTTGAACCAATCTGGGGGGGGGGATTTTTTGTGTGTTTGTTCTCACTGTGGTGCTGTAAGATCCAGGATTTTTGACAGAGACCCATCTTTTTGACACTGGGTTCAACATTTTGCTCCACAATGGCACAGTAATCTCTAAATTTCATGATGTTTTTGCAGTTGCTCTTCCACACTACATACTATAAATTAGGGGTGAGCGGGTTCAGATTTTTGAAATCCGAACCCCCCCGAGCCCCCCCGATCTGAGTCAGATCCGAGTCAGGCTCGACTTTTCCCGCCTGACTCGGATCTGAAATCGAGGCAAAACGTCATCATCCAGCCTTCCGGGTCTCGCGGGTTTTGGATCCCATATAAGGTACCCGCGTCGGTGCCATTTTCTCACTCGGCTGTGGACAGTGAATAGGGAGGGTGGGAGTTAGGGCTGGCTGGGCTGTGTAGTGTAGTGTAGTGCAGAGTAGTGTTGTGCTGTGCTGTGCTGCGCTGTGCTGCTGTTGTCCACTACTTCAAAGTCCATAGGGGCTGGCTGTGTTGTGCTGTGCTGCTGTTGTTAATAGGGGCTGTGTCCACTACCTTAAAGTCCATAGGGGCTGGCTGGACTGTGTTGTGCAGTCAGTTCTCCATAGGGGCTGTGTCCACTCCAAAGTCCTGTGCAGTGTCCCAGTCCTAAAGGGGTGCTGTAGTGTTGTCCAGGGGGTGCTCTGTCCATCAGGGGTGCTCCCCCCAAGTGCTAAAAAAATAATATTTTTTCTGTGTTTGTGAATTGTGTGCGCAGTAGCCGCACGTGCATCAACAAAGTAGTGCCAAGCATGCGCCTGTGTCATAAGTAAAGGGCCAGCTGGCTTGACCGTTAAAGGGTGCTGTAACCCCCAAAGTATACTCCTGTCCAAAGCAGAAAAAAAATAATTTTCTGTGTTTGTGAATTGTGTGCGCAGTAGCCGCACGTGCATCAACAAAGTAGTGCCAAGCGTGCGCCTGTGTCATAAGTAAAGGGCCGGCTGGCTTGACCGTTAAAGGGTGCTGTAACCCCCAAAGTACACTCCAGTCCAAACCAAACAAAATGATTTTCTGTGTTTGTGAATTGTGTGCGCAGTAGCCGCACGTGCATCAACAAAGAAGTGCCAAGCGTGCGCCTCTGTCATAAGTAAAGGGCCGGCTGGCTTGACCGTTAAAAGGTGCTGTAACCCCCAAAGTACACTCTAAACCAAACCAAAAAAAAAATATTTTCTGTGTTTGTGAATTGTGTGCGCAGTAGCCGCACGTGCATCAACAAAGTAGTGCCAAGCGTGCGCCTGTGTCATAAGTAAAGGGCCGGCTGGCTTGACTGTTAAAGGGTGCTGTAAACCCCAAAGTAAACACCAGTCCAAACCAAAAAAAAATTATTTTCTGTGTTTGTGAATTGTGAGCGCAGTAGCCGCACGTGCATCAACAAAGTAGTGCCAAGCGGGCGCCTGTGTCATGAGTAAAGGGCCAGCTGGCTTGACTGTTAAAGGGTGCTGTAAGCCCCAAAGTACACTCCAAACCAAATAACAAAATATTTTTTCTTTGTTTGTGAATTGTGTGCGCAGTAGCCACACGTGCATCAACAAAGTAATGCCAAGCGTGCGCCTGTGTCATAAGTAAAGGGCTGGCTGGCTTGACCGTTAAAGGGTGCTGTAACCCCCAAAGTACACTCCAGTCCAAACCAAAAAAAAAAAATTTTCTGTGTTTGTGAATTGTGTGCGCAGTAGCCGCACATGCATCAACAAAGTAGTGCCAAGCGTGTGCCTGTGTCATAAGTAAAGGGCTGGCTGGCTTGACCATTAAAGGGTGCTGTAACCCCCAAAGTACACTCCAGTCCAAACCAAACAAAATGATTTTCTGTGTTTGTGAATTGTGTGCGCAGTAGCCGCACGTGCATCAACAAAGAAGTGCCAAGCGTGCGCCTGTGTCATAAGTAAAGGGCCGGCTGGCTTGACCGTTAAAGGTGCTGTAACCCCCAAAGTACACTCTAA
The DNA here is from genome assembly GCA_031769625.1 of Taudactylus pleione. Taxonomy (NCBI): domain Eukaryota; kingdom Metazoa; phylum Chordata; class Amphibia; order Anura; family Myobatrachidae; genus Taudactylus; species Taudactylus pleione. Next base: position 29,214,455 of record JAUIMM010000092.1, on the reverse strand, counting down.
ACCAAACCAAAAAAAAAATATTTTCTGTGTTTGTGAATTGTGTGCGCAGTAGCCGCACGTGCATCAACAAAGTAGTGCCAAGCGTGCGCCTGTGTCATAAGTAAAGGGCCGGCTGGCTTGACCGTTAAAGGGTGCTGTAACCCTTAAAGTACACTCCAGTCCAAACCAAATAAAAAAATATTTTCTGTTTTTGTGAATTGTGTGCGCAGTAGCCGCACGTGCATCAACAAAGTAGTGCCAAGCGTGCGCCTGTGTCATTAGTAAAGGGCCGGCTGGCTTGACCGATAAAGGGTGCTGTAACCCCCAAAGTACACTCCAAACCAAATAACAAAATATTTTCTCTGTGTTTGTGAATTGTGTGCGCAGTAGCCGCACGTGCATCAACAAAGTAGTGCCAAGCGTGCGCCTGTGTCATAAGTAAAGGGCCGGCTGGCTTGACCGTTAAAGGGTGCTGTAACCCCCAAAGTACACTCCAGTCCAAACAAACAAAAAAAATATTTTCTGTGTTTGTGAATTGTGTGCACTGTGGCTGCACGTGCATCAACAAAGGAGCAGTGCCAAGCGTGCACCTGTGTCCCATAAGTAAAGAGCTGGCTGGCTCATTTCTTAAAGGGTGGTGTAACCCACAAAGTGCACTACTCTCCAGCAAAAATAAAAAAATATTTTCTGTGTTTGTGTGCGCTTTAGCCGCACGTATATATCAATATAACATAAATGGAGGACCAAACTTTCTCCGATAAAAATAAAATAGGGAAAGATCAAGAACCACTTCCTCCTAGTGCTGTTGCTGCTGCTGGGAGTTGTTCATCATCCCAGAGAGGAAGTAGGAACATCACTACTTTTACTAAACAATTGACCCTCCAACAGTCCCTAGCGATGAGGATGAAGTACGACAGCAGTCATCCTGAAGCAAAACGTATAACTGAGGCCTTGACTGCTATGTTGGTGTTAGACGTGCGTCCGGTATCTGCCATTAGTGCAGTTGGATTTAGACAATTGATGGAGGTAGTGTGTCCCCGGTTCCAAATCCCGTCTAGATTCCACCTGCATCCTCAAAGCAGCAGCGACAAGCGTGTGTCTGTCTGTTAAAGGATGGTGTAACCCTCAAAGTGCGCTCCACAAACAATAAAAATATTCTTCTTTTTTTTTCTCTTTGTGAAATGTGTGGGCTGTAGCCGCACCTGCATCCTCAAAGCAGCAGCGACAAGCATGCGTCTGTCTGTTAAAGGGTGGTGTAACCCTCAAAGTGCACTCCACAAACAATAAAAATATTTTTCTTTTTTTTTCTGTCTTTGTGAAATGTGTGGGCTGTAGCCGCACCTGCATCCTTAAAGCAGCAGTGACAAGCGTGCGTCTGTCTGTTAAAGGGTGGTGACACCCTCAAAGTGTGCTACACAAACAATAAAAATACTGTTCTTTTTTTTCTGTCTTTGTGAAATGTGTGGGCTGTAGCCGCACCTGCTTCCTTAAAGCAGCAGCGACAAGCGTGCGTCTGTCTGTTAAAGGGTGGTGACACCCTCAAAGTGTGCTACACAAACAATAAAAATATTGTTCTTTTTTTTCCTGTCTTTGTGAAATGTGTGGGCTGTAGCCGCACTTGCATCCTTAAAGCAGCAGCGACAAGCGTGCGTCTGTCTGTTAAAGGGTGGTGACACCCTCAATGTGTGCTACACAAACAATAAAAATACTGTTCTTTTTTTTCCTGTCTTTGTGAAATGTGTGGGCTGTAGCCGCACCTGCTTCCTCAAAGCAGCAGCGACAAGCGTGCGTCTGTCTGTTAAAGGGTGGTGTAACCCTCAAAGTGCTCCAAAAAAAAACAAACTATTATTTTAATGTGTTCGTGACTTGTTTGCGATGTAGCCACACGTGCATCAAGATAGTAGCAGCGCCAAGCGTGCGCCTGTGTCATAAGTCAAGGGCTGGTTTGGACATCTGGTCCGGACTGAAGGACGTGCCAACAATTTCTGACAAGTCTACTGTCACTGCATATGATACTGTCCTCAAAGCAGCAGCGACAAGCATGCGTCTGTCTGTTAAAGGATGGTGACACCCTCAAAGTGTGCTACACAAACAATAAAAATATTGTTCTTTTTTTTTCTGTCTTTGTGAATTGTGTGGGCTGTAGCCGCACTTGCATCCTCAAAGCACCAGCGACAAGCGTGCGTCTGTCTGTTAAAGGGTGGTGCAACTCTCAAAGTGCTCCAAAAAATAAAAAACTATTTTTTTAATGTGTTTGTGACTTGTGTGCGATGTAGCCACACTTGCATCCTCAAAGCAGCAGCGACAAGCGTGCATCTGTCTGTTAAAGGGTGGTGACACCCTCAAAGTGTGCTACACAAACAATAAAAATATTCTTCTTCTTTTTTCTGTCTTTGTGAATTGTGTGGGCTGTAGCCGCACTTGCATCCGCAAAGCAGCAGCGACAAGCGTGCATCTGTCTGTTAATGGGTGGTGACACCCTCAAAGTGTGCTACACAAACAATAAAAATATTCTTCTTTTTTTTTTCTGTCTTTGTGAATTGTGTGGGCTGTAGCTGCACTTGCATCCTCAAAGCAGCAGCAACAAGCGTGCGTCTGTCTGTTAAAGGGTGGTGACACCCTCAAAGTGTGCTACACAAACAATAAAAATATTCTTCTTCTTTTTTCTGTCTTTGTGAATTGTGTGGGCTGTAGCCGCACTTGCATCCGCAAAGCAGCAGCGACAAGCGTGCATCTGTCTGTTAATGGGTGGTGACACCCTCAAAGTGTGCTACACAAACAATAAAAATATTCTTCTTTTTTTTTTCTGTCTTTGTGAATTGTGTGGGCTGTAGCTGCACTTGCATCCTCAAAGCAGCAGCGACAAGCGTGCGTCTGTCTGTTAAAGGGTGGTGACACCGTCAAAGTGTGCTACACAAACAATAAAAATATTCTTTTTTTTTCTGTCTTTGTGAATTGTGTGCACAGTAGCCGCACTTGCATCCTCAAAGCAACAGCGACTAGCGTGCGTCTGTCTGTTAAAGGATTACATCGGTGACAGCATCCAAGTAGGCATGTCAGACAGTCCGTACCTGTACTGGCAGGAAAAAGAAGCAATTTGGAGGTCCCTGTACAAACTTGCTCTATTTTACCTGAGTTGCCCCCCCTCCAGTGTGTACTCCGAAAGAGTGTTTAGTGCAGCTGGGAACCTTGTCAGCGAAAGGCGTAGGAGGTTGCTTCCACAAAATGTGGAGAAGATGATGTTCATAAAATGAATTATCAACTCTTCCAGGGAGACCAGCCTCCAGAACGTACAGAGGGACCTGTGGTTGTGGATTCCAGTGGGGACGAATTAATACTCTGTGTGGATGAGGATGTACACAACACTGAAGAGGGTGAGGAATCGGTGGATGAGGAGGATGAGGACGACATCTTGCCTCCGTAGAGCCAGTTTGTGCAGGGAAAGATTAATTGCCAGCTTGTTTTGTTGGGGCCCAAACGAACCAATCATTTCAGCCACAGTCGTGTGGCAGTCCCTGGCGCTGAAATGTTTGGTTTGTTAAAGTGTGCATGTCCTGTTTATACAACATAAGGGTGGGTGGGAGGGCCCAAGGACAATTCCATCTTGCTCCTCTTTTTTTTCTTTGCATTATGTATAGTTTGGGGCCTAGTTTTTCAAACTGCCATCCTGTCTGCCACTGCAGTGCCACTCCTAGATGGACCACGTGTTTGTGCCGCCCACTCGTATCTCTTAGCATAGTCATCCAGCTACCTCGGTGCAACCTTTTGGACATAAAAACACTATTGTGAGGTGTGAGGTGTTCAGAATAGACTGGAAATGAGTGGAAATTAAGGTTATTGAGGTTAATAATAGCATAGGAGCAGAAAACCCCACAAATTCTGTGATTTTAGCTGTTTTTATGCTTTTTTTCAAAAAAATACAGATCCAAAACACAAAACCCAGAACCCAAAACGCGGAAGGGTGGTTTTGGCAAAACCAATCCAGATCCAAAACACGAAGAAAGATCCAGATCCAAAACCAAAACACAAAACACGAAAAGTGGCCGGTGCACACCCCTACTATAAATACTTGTGGACAATCTGTACTTTGATCTAGCATACCCTGTATGCTGAATACATTGGTTTTACATCCAGATGTTCTCTGGTAATACCTAGTAGTGGTACTTGCAGGCCAGTCCTTTTCTACACTAGTATCTATATCCTGTGCAACTGCACCTGATAAATTCTAACAAAATTTAAGTCAAGTCCTGGGAACAACCAAATACACATAGCATTTTATGGGTGGGAACAGGGTTTGCTACATGTGAACACTAGGGATGTGCGCCGACCCCCGTGTTTTGGTTTTGTTTTCGGTTTTGGATCTGTATCTCCTTCCTGTTTTGGATCTGGATCTAGTATTGCAAAACCACCCTTGCGTGTTTTGGTTTTGGATCTGGATCTTTTTTCAAAAAATTATAAAAACAGGTAAAACCATATAATTTGGGCCTGTTTTTGTTCCTACAGTATTATTAACCTTAATAAAATGTATGCCCGTCATTTGCAGTCAATTTTGACCACCTCACAGCTCACAATATTGATTATTTTCATCTAGATTAGGCCTAGGGCCGAAATGTTGCATCCAGCTAGTTGGCTGACTAAACTAAGTGACAGCAGTGGGCGGCACTAACTTGAGGCCATTTTTAAAAAAATGAAAAGGGCATACAGGAGATTCTGAGTGTGGCCATTACAATTTCTGGACATTCATATACAATCAAATTCAAAATGTCAGGCAGCAATGCCCCAAACAGCACATAATGCAGAGAAAAGAGGTGCAAGATGGAATAGTCATTGGGCCCTCCCATCCACCCTTATGTTGTATATGAAACAGGACATTCACAGTTTAACAAACCAATCATTTCAGCAACAGGGACTGCCAATTGTGGCTGAAATTATTGGTTTGTTTGGACCCCCATAAAACAAGCTGCCAATGTGCATTGGACATGGAAATGATCCCATACACAAATTGGCTTTACAGTACACTCTTTATTATTATTTTTTTGTCCAGAGCTTGGGGCCCGGAGCCCTGACCGAGGTAGCAGCGATAGTAGACACAGGCAGCACTAGGTTGCGGCTGTCTGATAATAAGTGCATCTAACGCACACACACACACAGAAAAATAATACACTTTATTTTTTTGTTTTTTTGTCCAGAACTTGGGGCACAGAGCACCCCTGACAGAGGCAGCAGTGAATGATGACACAGGCAGCACTAGGTTCCTGTCTGATGATAATAGGTGCAGCTAATACACATGCACACACAGAAAAAAAATACACTTTTTATTATATAGATATTTATTTTTGGTCCACAACTTGGGGCCCAGAGCACCCCTGAACGTGGCAACAGCGATTGATGACACAGGCAGCACTTGGTTGCTGTCTGATAATAATAACAAGTGCAGCTAATGCATACGCACACACAAAATAAAAAATACACTTTTTATTATATAGATTTTCTTTTTGGTCCGCAACTTGGGGCCCGGAGCATTCCTGACCAAAGCAGCAGTGATTGACGACACAGGCAGCATGCTACTAGCCCAGATGGACACAGCACAGCAGCCCAACTGGACACAGCAGGCAGAACCAGCCCAGACAGACACAGCAGACAGCACCAGCCCAGATGGACACAGCAGACAGCATCAGCCCTACACTACACACCCTCCCTGTTCACTCTCCACATCCGGAGTGAAATGGCGCCGACATGGGCTCCTTATAAAGCAGGGATGGAAGCTCATGAGCCACGAGATTTCATATTTGAGAGGTTTTGCCTCGATGTGAGATCTGGCGCCAGCAGGGGAACCGAACGCACATTTGGTTCTTGCCCAGGATCCCTAAATTCGGGTGGGTTCGGATCTCTGAGATTTGAACCCGCCCATCTCTAGTGGACACCAGATCAACTCAGTTTATGATAATTTCTCTTGTGGATGAGTTTTATAACAATGTCATCCACAATTCAAAGCACACAGTGCCAAATGAAGCACAATTATTTGCTTTAAACAAAAGGATGAATTACTTTAGCAAAATGTTCTAATATGGTTTCGTCTGTTCACAGAGCTTTCTCCAAGAAAGATTTGGGCTTGTACAAGTGTGTTTTGTTAGCCTCGATTTTGGACTTTCTTCTCAGGCACTCTTGAGTATCCTAATGCACAGGCTATCATACTTGGTCCTCAGGACCCCAAACAGTGCATGTTTTCCATGTTTCCTTACAGAATCACAAGTGAACTAATTAGTTCCACCTGTGGATCTTTTACAATGTGTCAGTGAGTAATGACTACACCTGTGCACCAGTTAGGTAACCTGCAAAACGTAACCTGAGAACCGAGTTGAAAACCACTGTCCTAATGTATGACCTCCATTAATTTACTTGCTAACAGAAGCTGTAGTAACGTGTGTCTGAAGGTCTTTTTGAATCTGTTTGCCAATTGATTGAGGTGTTTTCTCCACAATATGAACAATCCACTGCTGCTACAAAGTGCTGATTCTGAGTGGCACACTGTTGTTAATGATAGTATAAGCCCTACCTCTGGTGTAGAAGCATGCATCTGAATGCACAAGGGCTGGGGTATCAACTTTCTGCAGCTGCAGTTGCAACCCTTGGGAACACTAGCCCCATAATAGGTACAGAATTTTCATCAGAGTATAGTCTCCAATGTTCACGATTAAGCATTGGAGTTCACAACTACTCCTGCAACATGCCTGCAACACTCCCATAACACACCCATCAGCCAGAATATCTACATAGTAGAGTCAGTAGAGCCACCTCCCTGTAACCACCCAGTATCACCCAATATATTTCAGAGTCAGTGCAACTGAATTGGTCCTGAGACTCTGTACACAGACATAAAAGGATGTATATGTTGTGCCACATTTTAGGGATTTACACACATACACAGTCACAAAAAAATTGGCAATTTACATAAACATCAACATTGTCAGCACGCTAGGGGTAAGTTTACTAAAGTGACAGCATTTAGAAGTGAAGATGTTGCCCATAGCAACCAATCAGATTCTAGCTAATATCCTTTTGAAGGTGCTAGTTCTAAAAATTCTCACTTTAGTAAATTCACCCGCTAGTCTCTGGAGACTGATTAGTAATTTTGAGATTGTCCATGTTTTGCTACAAATCCTGTCTAACCTCCTTGAACAATTCTTAATTCTTTTCTCCATAGAATGAGTTCTTTCCTCAATTCAGAATTAGTGCCTGAGTGATTTTTATTGTGCAGGCAACTGCAACTCATTATAGGTGAGTTTAGTCCCAAAGTGAAGGAGAATCACCTCCTGGAAATGTAATTATTTTTAACTTCTAAAAAGTGCCAATAATTTTGTCCAAGTCCCTTTTATGTCTGGAAAATACATTGAGTTAGTAAATTGTTGTGTCTTTGTGTTTCATTCCACTGCAAACCAACCATTCTGATTGGGTCATAATATACTGTATATATATTTATCTTCTTAATATATTTGTAACCTCTTTAGGAACCAAGGAAAAGGTATTATATAAATAGTTCATAATGTAATATACAAAATCACTTTTAGGATTAGATTTCTCAGCAGGTTTGAACTTGAAATTTAAAGCTGCACTAATATTAAGTAAAAAACATTCTGTGTTTTGCACTCAATATTACTGCAACTTTAAAATTTGAGTTTAAACAAGCTGAAAAGTGTAAATTTAGACCTTAGATTTTAACTTAGACATAGTGGGGGTGATACAGAGTTGCAGTCTAGTTCATTCTAGGGATGGATTTTGCACTTGTTTTGCACTGTGCAAGTGGCTGAGCCAATCAAATGCATCTATGAGCAATGATGCACCTCAGTCACATCTCCACTTCTAGCTGAATGGGTCTAATTGAGTAACAATGCACTAAGCTATGTGTTCTGAGGGTATGTAAGTGTGGGCTATGTAAATTTGAGAATAAGGCAGAGGTCAATCTGATTTCAGACTGCTTTCCTACACCAACAATAGGGCTGGTGCAAGTGAGCACTGAGAGGAGATACTTCTGCAAGCGGATGCATGTGGGTGTTTTAGCCTTATATTGTATATAGACACTGCATATGGGCAAATATCCACATGTATTTCTGTGCACACAATGCTGCCACACTTGCAGACAAATTTTGTGTAACATTGAATCAGCCCATGTAACTCTACTATTCTGCACATCTACATTAGTAGCATTATTAGGACTTCTATCAATAGAAAAAAATACATTTTAGAGGCATATTTAATTTAAACCAGTTTACCTGGAAATTGAAAAAAAAAATAGATGTACAGGTATATGATGGATAAACCCAAAACTTTGTCAAGCACGAATCTTCTTCTTAGACTTCCCTTGTTGAATTGTTATACAATAAGTGTGGTTGCTGTTCTGTGTAATGGTACAGTAGAACTTGAGTTGTTCCCCTGTCTTGTTTTTTTGACCTTCCTCAATGATCTGCCATTGATGGCTTACTTCTGTGGAAAAATATGGCACCTGTGTGTTTTCAACACTTGAAATACAAGAATCTGTATCAGAACTTGAACAGACAATGAGTTCTTGAACCCTAGGATCTTGATCCCAGTCCTCTGTCATGGTGCGCTGCCTCCTTAATTGCCTTGAGCTGCTTCTTTCAATTAATAAACAGTGTTTTATTCATAGTCCACCTGTAAATCAAAATTTCAAGTGAGGATAATAAAAGCTACATTGAACCACATAAAGAGCTAGTATTGTAATCAAGAAAACAAATAAGTTAATTTTGTTTTCGTAAATGAACTACAGTACTTCTAAAATGCATGCGGGTTATTTTGTAGACAAGCTGCCATCATGTTGGTAAAAAAAATATTATTTAAATTTGTAAAGTGCACTATAAATGTTATTTATACATGTCTGTTCATTGTATTATCTTCTGGATTATTTTTAGACCTTTAACAGCATAATAGTTCCAGAGTAATAAAGAACATTGATTTGTTTTGACATTGTGTTATTGTGTGTACAGTAATTGAACTGTGGTTGTGTTATGGGTGTATCCCAAGTAACTTTCATACAGTAGTATTAAACCACTTCCCTGAGGGAGCAATCATTTCTATTTAAAGCACTGTGTTTGAAACTGATGTCAAAAGCAACCTCATACGCCTATATTTAAGAAGCCTAAAATGTAGCTTCTTACTGTTAGCTTTGATCCAAAACTTAATATAATCTGAACTTTGAGGAATTGCTACCATGTCAATAAAAAGCAAAAAAAGGCATTAAAATAGGACATACAGTATGAGTCTATGACACCATTCCCACCACGGTGTACTAAATTTGGTAGCATTTTGCTTAACACAGTATGCCCTACTTTTATTATGATAATGCAGGAGTAGGCAATTTTTTTCTCTTTGGGTGGCAGACATTCAAAATTCAAAGCAAAACAAAAAATTCCACCACTATGATAATATATATATATATATATATATATATATATATATATATCTAGGAAAGAAGAACAAGGAGCGCACACTTGTAATTTTCTGTAACACTTTAAGTAATAAAAAAGCACATAATCACATACATCAAACTTAAAAGTATTCCATATGAACCAGCCTGTCCGTGATCAGCATGCCACGATACGTCTCCACCGCTCTGGGGACCCATCTGCTAGTTTCACCTGGACCTGGCAAGCTTTATCCTGGAACAGACCACTCAGTTCACCAGTAAAGGTCTGGGACTGCCGCTTCATGCTCTGTGATCACACAAAGTATGCAGATGTACCAAACCTCACATAGAGCACACGGAGCCTTTTAGCAAATAATAGCATGTGTCCATATACTGACACCCCAAACACTTTTCATCCCTATGGACTTTGTCAGTGGGTCATCCATAGGGATGAAACGAGTTTGGGGCACTAATTGCCAACTCATGTGATAATGCATAGTACCATACCAGTACAATAGATTGTATTGTTAAACCTGCAACATATGAAAATTGCATGGAAAAATCATGAAAAAAACCCTATTTTATAGCACACTAGTAAGTTCCTAATGGCACAGACTGCCCTACTACTCTTTTTAGATTAATAGCCATGGAAACAGGAACAAGATCAGAGCAAGCAAAGCAAAATTGCTTTGTTATAATCTTTACTAGGTAGAGAGGCTTGGATAAAAAGTTGGGCAGGTTTTGATGGAGGATTTGCACAATTGATTAAACAGTAAAAGAAATAGAATATTTTTATCATTTGTGTAAACATGATTTTTGTGAGCCACACACAGTAATGCATAATATTTATCTACATTGTGGTTACAACTTCTCCAAAATACTTCAAAAACTAATATAAAAAAATAGAATATTATCTCCTGAAATATATTTCATATATTGTAATAGAGGATCAACTTTGGTATTCTCTGGACTAGTTCCACTCATCATTTTCTCAACCCCAGCACACACTTTACAACACACAATCAGAATTTAACAGAAATTAGGAATAAGGGTTTTTACACAGGGCAACTATTTGGGAGGTCTTATTGTATAAATCTTTGGTCTGATGGGGATAGGTTGCTGAAATTCTTGTCTTTGCTTTGAATTGGCCAAAAATAAATGTTTTCAAACACAAAATTTTGTGAAATTAGCTTCCTCTATTATTACTCATTGTCCCATTACCCTGTTTATCTTATTTTAGACTGTCTCTCGTACTTTGTAAGTGGGAATACTTGTTATGATTATCTGAAACCTATATAGACACATGTACAAGGCATGGTCTAAAGTTAAATGTTTACATCATATATATCTTATTTACCTGTAATAGAATTACAAATCTATTGGTGATTTTCTTCAATAAAAAAAAATACACAAAAGAAAAAAATCTGAGAAATATGTGTACTACTCAGCTTCACCTTACCAGAAAAAATTAAAGATTCAGTTTTTACTCCGCCTGTAATAGATTGAGCAGTAGAATCTAACTGCCATTAATGCAATGCACCAACAAATGAAGTACTACTAACATGTAATTTTTCTATAAATAGTTATTACAATTTAGCACTCAGATTTCTCTCTATAAGATAAATATTAAGGCATTTTAATGTAATCACTGAGGCAACAAATAATCAAAGGGCTTAAATGTATATCCCTAAGTTATTTAACCTATTAACAATATGTCCTATCACTGCATATGAATTTTAGATACTTTCCAGTTTTCTTGTATGAAAAATGATTGATTTCATTGTCAGCAAAGGAAACACTTGGTTGATAACTTCAGTATATTTTTGTAGAAAACTATAATACCAGGATTCAAAAGTGTGCTAATGTAAATGAATATAGAAGCCTCACCTGGCCAGGACAGATAATTGAATATCAAATAATTGGGTGATCTTTGTGGCCACTGTTGTCTGGTTAGGGCAGATCCATTGTTACAGAACTATATTTGGTGTATCTTAAATTTTGGACTTGCATAGATTCCTTGGCCATTTATGCAATATTCCACAGTTTAAAGGGTCTATTTAGTCACTTGCTTCTCCAACTTTCTCTTTCTAATGTTGTAATTTACTGCCTCTCTCTTCCTTCCTTCCTTTCACTCAACTGCTCTGTTTAATGCTTCTCTTGCACTAATGATTTATGTTTGCATCATATTATCTGTACATTTTCATTATATTTTTCTTCTAAACTCTTGGGATACATATAATTTGTCAATAGTAATGCTACGACAGCATTATGTCAATGGACGGGACAATACCAATGTGGATGTAGTGTTATATAAATAATTATAACCACTTCAGCATTATAACTTTAAACATGATAATAAAGCATCAAATTACAAACATATTGTCATTGTCCAGTTGACATAACGTTGTTAATATTTTGAGTATTTATAGCATAACTGTTGACTCTGAAACTAATTCCCTCTGTTTTTCTCCCTCCAATATTTCCTCTTGACTTTCTTGACTTACCATAAACATTCTCTTAAATTAATTCACTGTATGGCACTCTCACTCTTTTCT